>CAUOFW020000192.1:0-248645 GCA_963454935.2 Ilex paraguariensis | reverse complement strand
AATAAAATAGGGACATTTTAATAGATCTCCATTTACGCAATAGCAATAATTAAATGAGAGATAAATTAATTTTCAAGAAATAAACCATTTTAACATTGAACCAAAATCCACCATTTGTAACATTACCCATAATGTAAAAACAACCACAGCTTGTATCTATGAATTTGTACTTGTATCTCAGGCATGATGTATGGCATCATATTAATCAACACATTGAGAATATCCTAGCCCACACTCACATACCCCATCCTCACAAGGATCTCCAACTTTAGGAAAAGCGTATACCAACACAATGGTAGTGACGAATCCAATCCAAGAGTACTATACTAACACTCAGACAAAGTACCCGTGATCGAATAGTGGCTTGGTCCTCACAAGGTACCGACCCCACTACGAGTGGTAGGAAAAATTCAAACCCACATGGAGTAAGAAACACATCTATCCACTCTATGATACCCGGTCAATGGCCACCCCATGGTCATCGCAACATCCTCAAGTGATACAATCCCCAACAAATTTCTCACATAACAATCCAATTCCAAAATTCCCAAATTTTCATGTAGTATTGCAATAAAACAATTGAAGAAAATAAGCAAGAGATCCTCAACAATACCATTCTATTGTTCAATATAAAGCACTAGAGTTTTTAAATCAAGAACAAAGGAAGAATCAAGAGGAAAACCCATTTCTTTTGAAAACTAGGGTTTTATACCAAGAAAAGAGATTTCATTGTTATCTAACCCTAACTTTGTTAAAAACATGGTAATTTTTGAAAGAATATCAAGAATCAAGGTTTTCAATGCATATATATATAAGCTTTAGCGTCAAAACATGTATACATATAAGCCCTAGCCTCAATGGTCAAGAATGGAAGGAACCCCTACCTTGAATCCTTAGTTTTGAGTAAAGAAGATGAAGATTTGATCTTTCCCACTTGAATCAACACTTGAATCTCTTGTGTTTTCCCTTCTTTCTTCCTCTCTAAGGTTTCCTAGGGTTAGAAATATTGAAATGGGGCTAAGAGAGGTGTGTTGAAGTATTTATGGGGGAAGAAATGGTGTTCTGGACGCGATTCTCAAAGCCAAATTCGTAAGTCACGTTCGAACATCATTTGGCGTTCAAACATTCACAGTGCAAATTAATGATTCATGTTTGAACGTCACTTTAGATTTTGAATGTTGGTTGCTCCCTACTTTTGCATTTCTATCAGAGATTTGCAGAGCCCAAAGTACTGGAACTCACTGCTGTTCGAATGTCGATTCACGTTTGAACGTCCTCCTAGTTTCTGTTGTAACTTCTAGTGAAGTTTTGACCTATTTATATGATATACACTTCTATAGCCCTAGAAGTCTTCTATCTACTGTTAAAATTGCAGATCAAATGGACATAAGGATAAAAAGTTATGATTCAAATACTAAACAGTGTCCAAAATCCTTTCTACCAAAATTTTGTCTAAAATGTGTTTTCACTCGGGAATACTTCCAAACTTCTACAACATGCCCTATTACCTCAACTAACATTTTTATTTCTAGTCTTATAATCCACTTAGTTCATGCATACATTATCACATATAATATCATTTCAAAAATAATTACATTGCTATAGCATTTTCTCTTAAATTGTAAAAGGAAATTATGCAGGTGTATGAATTATGGGAAATGATCTTAGGCCATTTGTGATTTTATTTTGAGCCTTAGCTATTTCTTTTCCAAAACTATATCACTAGTAAGCTGTGGTTGAGCCAAAAAGTCTAAAAGTATAAATTCTTTTCTTAAACCAATGCATTAACCGAGCCACAAAAAACAATATTTGACCAACCTTTGCTATCTAATTTTTTTGCACCCTCTCCTAAATAAGGCAATAGACATGAAGGAAGAAAATTGGTGACTACAGTTCAATAAAAAAAAAGAAAGAATAAATAATTTGTGAAAGAACAAAAAAGTGAAAGAGGGAAAAAAAAAGAAAGGAAACAAAGAAAGAAAATAGCCAAGAGATTGAAAATATGGGAGTGAAAAAGGAGAAATGGGAAGTATGATGAGTAAAAGTTTGGAAAAAAATAGGAGAGATGTGTGCTACATAAATCAAAAAAGATAGCTTTTTAAATACCTATGACATTGTTTCTTAAACCCAATACCCTTAGCCACATTATAATCCTAATAAAGTCTTTTTTTTATTCCATAATTCATGCATATGTATTATTTTCATCTATTTATCAGAAAGGGAGAATGTTGATTAATGTTGTTTAATATAGTGTTAATATTCTTTCATGCGATTATGTCAAATTCCAGTTTTGTTCAAAAAACCTTCTTTTGGATATTAAATGTATTATTACTTTGGTTTGATAAAACCATTCTTATCACATGTAATAACTGAGTGATAGTCACTAAAATTTAAGTGTGTTTTTTTTAAATGATTTTCAAGGAAGGTATGACATCAAGGCAAATTCTTGTATAGTAGAATAAAGGATTGTGATATTTCTTAAGTGTTTTTGAAATAAAGAAATCCTTGTAGACACACATGAATTTTTCTGAAAATATGTTGAATAGTATTATAATTAATGTGTGTTACTCTTATAGTGATCAGGGGGTGGGAAATATCCTAGTAATAAAATAGAAAGGTGATTTAATCTTATATGTAGAAAATATGAATTATGTAATTCTAACCTTTGAAGTTTGTAGGTACCTTCACCGGAAACCTTCATGAGACAAAACTCATCTACTAGGGATCATCTGGGGGCTGAACGGCTTGTTACATAAGCTAAAAGCAATCGTGAAATCTACAAAAGTGATTTTTGTTTTATTTATTTTACTACTAGGGACTACTGATGTTTGGTTGAGGGGGTGTCATTAACCGTAACAAGTGCGTAAATAAATTAGGGTTTAGGGTTAATTATGTGCATAAAGTAGGTTAAAGTGATAAGTTTAGAAAGTATTTGGGTTAATGTGTAGTTTGTATATATTTTTTAGGGTTTCAATGATAAATACTTATTTTGTGATTTGATTTATATTATAAACTCAATTATAAGTGATCAAATTTTAGTTTTCGCGGTTTAAGTCCAAGATCGATTCCACAAAGAGTTTTAATAATTTAAGTTTAAAATAAGAAAAACGAAGTTATTGTTAAAGTAGTGTAACATGAGATAGCTTGTGATGTAAGCTTAGATTGATAACTAGTCTAAGTAATTTAAATATATAAGTAAACTGGTTGAAGATAATAATATTAAAGGTACCCTTTAGTTTAAGGATCTCATATGTTTTATATTGGTTAAATACTAGAAATGCCACCTTACCGCAATTAACTCCCAAGTCACTAGAAAGTCAACCGGTAAGTCTGATGTAAGTTAAACCACAACACAACAACTTCTTAGGTTAGCTAGTTGTATTACTTAACCCATAACACAACAACTTCTTAGGTTAGCTGGTAGTATTATTAACTCATTACACAACAACTTCTCAAGTTAGCTAGTGTAAACCCCCACATGTTAATAATAATATAATAATCAATTGTTTAATAATTTAATGTATGTGATGGCATAGGTATGAACCATATAGGTTATAGCTGTAGAAAATGTTAATAGTGTAAAAACTAGGTAAGTATATGAAATTGTTTGCAATCAAACTCATACCAACTATGTTTGATGTCCAAAAGTATGTTGTATAAATTTGGATTGGTTTTGGAAGGGTTGGGAATGGATTGGAAATGAAAAACAGAGGAAACAACAAAATCAGAAAAACTGTACTGGTGCAGCGTACCGGTACAACCGAAAGTTACAGTACCAGTACAGTGTACTGGTACGCCGAAATACAACAAGCATATCGTACCGGTACGTAATACCGGTACATTCGGTAAAACCCAAAAATTTTAAGTCGCAATCTGTGGTCCATTTTTCACCCTATAAATACTTAAAGACACCTCCTTTAGCCCCATTTCAATATTTCTAACCCTAGGAAACCTTAGAGAGAAAGAAAAAAGGGAAAACACAAGAGATTCAAGTGTTGATTCAAGTGGGAAAGATCAAATCTTCATCTTCTTCACTCAAAACTAAGGATTCAAGATAGGGGTTCCTTCCATTCTCGATCATTGAGGCTAGGGCCTATATGTATACATGTTTTGACTCTAAAGGTTATTTATATGCATCAAAAATCTTGATTCTTGATATGCTTTCAAAAATTACCATGTTTTAAACAAAGTTAGAGTTAGATAACCATGAAATCTCCTTTCTTGGTAAAAAACCCTAGTTTTCAAAAGAAATGGGTTTTCCTCTTGATTCTTCCTTTGTTCTTGATTTAAAAACTCTAGTGCTCTATATTGAACAATAGAATGGTATTGTTGAGGATCTCTTGCTTATTTTCTTCAATTGTTTTATTGTAATACTACATGAAAATTTGGGGATTTTGGAATTGGATTGTAATGTGAGAAATTTGTTGGGGATTGTATCTCTTGAGGATGTTGGGATGCCCGTGGTGGTCGTTGACTGGGTATCGTAAAGTGGGTAGATGCGTTTCTTACTCCACGTGGGTTTAAATGTTTTCTACCACTCATAGTGGGGTTGGTGCCTTGTGAGAACCAAACTACTATTCGCTCACGGGTACCGTGGTTGAGGGTTAATATACTATTCCTGGGTTAGATTCGTCACTGCCATTATGTTGGTATACTCCTTTTCTAAAAGTTGGATATCCATGCAAGGATTGGGTGTGTGAGTGTGGGCCAGGATATTCTCGATGTGTTTATTCATGCGATATCTTACATCATACCTGAGATACATTGTGGATTGTTGCTTATTGAGCAAGTGGTTGGTTATGGTTTATTGTTGGAATTGTTATTTATGACGGACGTGGTTTATTGTGAAAATGGTTGGGGTGGAATTGGTAACTGGATAGTATTCTTAACGTTGGAAATTTAGTTTTACTGTTTCATTTAATTATTGCTATTGTATAAACTTGAGATCGAATTGTCCCTGTTTTCTCTCAAAAGCTATGTCTATGATATTTGTAAAATGAGATCGACTATTTTATATATTTTCTAAACCTTGTTCGAGTTTGGGAGAATTTTTCTATAGACCTTTGTCCTCACCCCTTACAAACAACATATTTTTCAGATTATGTGCTAGAGGAAGAGCTCGGAGTAGTTGGACAAGCACATTGGGAAGCTTCGATAGATAGGAACTTGGATCCCGAGATGGATGCCTAGAATTATATTTTCTTTTATCCTATATTAGGAAAATTTATTTTGAGACTCAGTGGAGTCTAATATTTTTGGTTATTCCACTGCAAGTATAATTTGATTCTTTTGGATGTAATTGTTGTGGTTGGGCATATTCTTTTAGACACAAGGGCCATGTATGGCATATTCTTTTGGGATGATATTATAAATCTTATATATGATGAATGAAATTAATTTTACTAATAATTTTATTAGTTGCTCTCATTATGTGAATGGTTTTAGATAGTAATGTCGTCCAAGGTGAATTTTGGGGCGTTACAAATTTGGTATAAGAGCCTAGGCTTTAGGTCTTACCTGGGAGCTATAGGTTATGGATTACCACTAAAGGAGTAGGATTAGGTTGAAGGAAACCATTGATTTAAAATTTTATGCAAACCCTATGCTTTAGATTAAAAGTATAGTTAGGATATGTTGTACATCAAGGATACTAAATGGTGAATTGATGTACAGGATGGACAGTGAACGTGGACGTGGATATGGGCGTGGTCGTGGTGGTCAAGAAAACCCACCCCCACCACCACCTCCTGATGCTATGAATGACATATACCAATGCCTACGGGAGCTAACTACTCTGGTACAACACTAGAATAGAAACAACAGCCATAACGGTGGGGTTCATCCACTAACTCATGAACCAGGCAATGGGGACGAAAATCGAAGGATGGTAGTTATTTGAGAATTTTTGCGGCAATACCCACCTACTTTCCAAGGAAGCTCTAAACCCTTGGATGCGGATAAATGGATTCGCCGGGTGAGAAAAATGTTTGATGTCATGGGAGTTGCCGATGATTTACGGGTTGGCTTGGCCACATACTTGTTAGAGGGGGAGGCCGACCATTGGTGGGACCCGGTGAAGAGAAGGAGGAACACAGATGCTCATACTTGGGAGGAGTTTGATCAGATCTTCCAAGATAAATCTTTTCTTGAATTTGTCAGGGACAAGAGAAGTGTTGATTTTCTCGCTCTACGACAGGATAGCATGACAGTAGCTGAGTATGAGAGGAAGTTTGATGAGTTATCTCGCTATGCTACCGAGTTCCTATCTATTGAGGCCAAGAGGGCCAAATGCTTTGAGGAAGGTTTGAGGCTTACCATCAGAGAGAAACTTGTGGCACTCAAGATCCGGGACTATAGGGATCTAGTTGACAAAGTTGCACTGGTGGAGAGAGACACGGAGGATAGCTAGCAGCGATAGAACTTCACGTGGGAAGGTTTGATCCATACAGGCGTTAGTAGCAGTAGAGGGCAGAGAGCGACACCTTACCGTTGCCCAGAACAGACAATTGGACAGAGACTTCAGATAGCTCAAGGAGCTGAAGGTGCACTAGAGAAAACAGGCACTGACCCACGTCAATGCTTCACATGTGGAGGTTTTGGGCACTTTAAAAATAAATGCCCATTATTTCCACCAAAAACCAAGCAAGCAACAGGAGTAGTGAATACCAATAAACCACCGCTACAGAAGCCACCATAGTAGAGACCGTTAGAAGCTCTAGCCCCAGGCGGTGCCAATCAAGGAAGGGCTTTTGCTTTGATCTAACTAGAGGAAGACATTTCCAATGCAGTTGTGGAAGGTATTGTTCTCCTGTACAATTCTTGGGCCCAAATTTTTTTGATTCCAGTGTGACTCATTCATTCATATGCACAATATATGCTCTTAATTTAGGATTGAAGTCTGAGAAGCTAGAACGTGCCCTAAATGTTGACATGCCTACGGGAAAACGGTTAGATGCTAGAATGGTGTGTAGAGGTTGTGTGCTTCGAATTGGGGAGCAAGAGTTAATTGTAGATTTGGTTGAATTAGACAAGAAGGGGTATGACATTATATTTGGGATGAATTTGTTGTCCACCTTTCATGCGGTGATGGATTATTTTCGCAAGCGGATCTCATTTTAATTACCAGGAGGGTTAGTTTTTAGCTTTGTTAATTATCAATATTCTTCACATCCATTTCCCAATACGAGAAATAGATTCTTGAAAGCTAAGGCAAGGAGCAATTTGAGTTTCTTGGCCAGCTTAATGGGAGAGGATAGGGATAAATCCCATACGATCATGGTGTTGATAGTATCGTATTTTTTGGATGTCTTCCCCGATGAATTACCCAGGTTACCCCCATAGAGATAAATTGAATTTAAAATTGATCTCTATCCGGGAATCGAACCCATATCCATTGCTCCTTATCGAATGGCACCTTTGGAGTTAAAGGAGCTAAGGAAGCAGTTGGACCATCTCTTGACCATTGGGTTTATCCGCTTAAGCACTTCACCTTAGGGAGCCCCGGTCCTCTTTGTGAAGAAGCATGATGAAACACTTTGGTTATGCATGGACTACCGAAGGTTGAATCAGGTGACAGTGAAGAATAAATACCCATTGCCATAAATCGATGATTTATTTGATCAGTTGAGAGGTTCTAAGTACTACTCCAAGATTGATCTTCACATAGAGTACCATCAACTGTGAATCAAGGAGGAGGATATTCCTCAGACAACTTTATGTACCCGGTACGATCATTTCGAATATACGGTAATGCCATTCGGATTGACTAATGCATCAGTAGCCTTCATTGATTTGATGCATAAGGTATTTCATCCGTATCTAGATTAGTTTGTCATTGTATTTATTGATGACATATTAATTTATTCAGGGACGCAAGGGGAACGTGAACGCCATCTCTCGATTGTGCTACGGACATTGAGAGAGCATAAATTGTATGCTAAGATAAGTAAATGTGAGTTCTGGATGAAGGAAATGAAATTCCTTGGCCATGTTGTGTCAGAACATGGTGTAGCTATTGACCCTACAAAGATCGAAGCCATGATGAAATGGGAACCATCCAGGAATGTGACCGAAGTACGTAGTTTCATGGGATTAACAGGCTACTACCGGAGGTTTATGGAAGGGTTCTCAAAGCTTGCAATGCTGATAACTCGCCTTACAAAGAAGGGGGAAAGATTCTTGTGGACAAAAAATGTGAACTAGCCTTTCACACCTTGAGGCACAGGTTGACAACAGCTTCTGTCCTCATTATTCTGAGCAGTGGGGAAGGATATGATGTTTACATCGATGTTTCGTTATGACACTTGGGATGTGTACTAATGCAAGGAGGTAAGGTAGTTGCTTGTGTCTTGAGGCAACTCAAGATTCATGAGCAAAACTATCCCACTCACAACTTAGAACTTGCCACTGTGCTTTTTGTGCTTAAGTTGTGGAGGTGTTACTTGTACGGAGAAAAGTTTCAAGTATTTTTTGATCATAAGAGCCTAAAGTATATATTCACCTAGAAAGACTTGAATCGTCGGCAAAGAAGGTGGATTAAGTATCTAGAAGATTGCAATTTCACACTCAACTACCATCCAAAGAATGCAAATGTCATAGCAAATGCACTGAGTAGAAAGTCTCAGGGTGAAATCAATGTTCTTGCTATTAATAGGTGGAAAATGATTGAGGCCTTAGAGGAATTTGATCTATGGGTGGATAGACAGGGGGATCAATCATGCTTATTTAATCTTGCAGCTCAACCAATTCTTTGACAAAGGATTGTGGAGTTGCAACGATTAGACACCGAGTTGGCAGTTATCCAGGATAGATTGGAGAGGGATGAGATTGTTGAGAATCGGCTGATACAGAATGATGAGTTATAGTTTCATGGAAGACTATGCGTACCAAATAATGACCAAGTAAGGGAAGAAGTGTTGGGTGAGTGCCATCGTTCAAACTTCTCCATACATCCGGGTAATACCAATATGTATAGGGACATGATTCGTCAATATTAGTGGAAGGGATGAAACAAGAGGTGGCTAAGTACATTTCAAAGTGTGCGGTGTGTCAGCAAGTGAAGATTGAGCATCAAAAGCCCAGAGGATTATTACAGTCCTTGCCTATTCCAGAGTGGAAGTTGGATCACATCACCATGGACTTCACACGGTCATAATGCCATATGGGCCATTGTAGATAGACTAACCAAGGCGGCTCATTTCTTGAGTATGAAGACCACAGACACTTTGGAGACCTTGAGCAAGCTCTATATTCGTGAGATTGTTCGATTACATAGAGTTCTACTCTCTATTATTTTGGATCGTGATTCTCGTTTCGTGGCATAATTTTGGCAATGTATACAATGAGCTATAGGGACAGAGTTACACTTTAGCACTGCCTTTAATCCCCAAATGGATGGTCAATCTGAGAGGGTAATACAGATTTTGGAGGATATGTTACGAGCTTGCGTGTTGGACTTCAAGGGAAGTTGGAGTGATCATTTGCCATTGATGGAATTTGCATATAACAATAGCTATCAAGCAAGTATTGGAATGGCTCCTTATGAAGCATTGTATAGAACGCCATGTAGGTCCCCGATTTGTTGGTTAGAAGCTGGTGAGAGTAATTTGTTTGGGCCGAAAATTGTTCGGGAAACTACCGAGAAAATTCAACTTATCCGGGAAAGACTATGCACAGCTCAAAGTAGACAGAAAAGCTATGCGGATAGAAGAAGAAAACCTTTAGAATTCCAAGAGGGGGACTATGTGTTCCTCAAGGTGTAACCCAAATAGGGGGTGCTTAGATTTTGCAAGAAAGGAAAATTAGCTCCAAGGTATATCGGACCATTCGAAGTGATCAAAGCGGTGGGCAAAGTGGCATATCAACTTCGGTTACCAGCTGAGTTGTCAGGAGTACATGACGTGTTCCATGTTTCAATGTTGAGGAAGTGTCAATCGGATACAACGTATGTCGTAGATTTGGGGCATATAGAAGTTCAAGATGGAGCAACATATGAAGAACGACTGGCCAAGATTCTCGATGCCAAGGAGAAGGTGCTTCACAACAGAGTCATTCGATTAGTGAAGGTTATGTGGCAACATCATGGGCTAGAGGAAGCCACTTGGGAATAGGAGCTAGAGATGCGAGAGAAGTACCCTCAATTGTTCTCGACTTCAGGTGAGTTTTGAGGATGAAACTTCTTTTAGGGGGGTGGATTGTAAACCCCCACATGTTTATAATAATATAATAATCAATTGTTTAGTAATTTAATGTATGTGGGCGTAGGTATGAACCATATAGGTTATAGCCGTAGAAAATGTTAATAGTGTAAAAACGGGGTAAGTATATGAAATTTTTTGTAATCAAACTTGTACCAACTATGTTTGATGTCCAAAAGTATGTTGTATAAGTTTGGGTTGGTTTTGAAAGGGTTGAGAATGGATTGAAAATGAAAAATAGAGAAAATAGCAAAATCGAAAAAATCGTACCGCTACAGCCGAAAGTTACTGTACTGGTACCCCGAAGTGCAACGAGCATACCGTACCAGTACACTCGGTAAAACCCAAAAATTTTAAGTCTCAATTTGTGGTCCATTTTTTTGCCCTATAAATACTTAAAGACACCTCCTTTAGCCCCATTTTAATATTTCTAACCCTAGGAAACCTTAGAGAGGAAGAAAGAAGGGAAAACACAAGAGATTCAAGTGGGAAAAATCAAATCTTCATCTTCTTCACTCAAAAGTAAGGATTCAAGGTAGGGGTTTTTTCCATTCTTGAGCACTAAGGCTAGGGCCCATATGTTTACATGTTTTGACTCTAAAGCTTATATATATGCATTGAAAACATGCACATGCAATAATTCAACAACCATTTCCATTCCAAACAATAGTATGTCATTCATGATATGAGATGACATTCACTTATGCACTTTAACCTGAGTCCTCATCGACACCCGAAGCACAATGCAATGCTAATATGTAGCAAATCTATCATTGATGAATTTCATCCAATGATCATTTTGAAATAAAGGTCATGTGTTTATAAAATCAAATTTTGTTGGATGATACACATCGAATGACCATTTATAAAACAAAATCATGTGTCTTTGTTGGGTATCGAATTTTGGAATCACTCCGCTTGCTTCGTAGGCCATTACACTTTTCTAGAATTGCACCACAAGGGAGTGTATGAACCAAGTAGCTGGGTCTTGCACCCAAGAGAGGACCTATCCCTTCTTGCTATACTCGACAAAAGTTTTTCTTTTATGCAACCATGCGACTCAGTCAGATCATCGATCCAACTTTTTCGAGCCCATCATCAATCACCAAGTATGATGATTGATCCAACCATGCACACACACACACCCATACTCATGGCTATGGATGTATTCCCCCTGTGCAAATGCAATGTAATGCACCATTGCAATATCAATGTCATGCTCCATATGTAATGAATGTCATATGAGCTAATTTAACCACATATTTGAACATATGTCATGACAATTTATATGAATTGCATATAATTACCATAAATTATCATGATGTTAATGTATTAAAAACATATCTCTACCCATTCATCTGCAAAAAAAAGTCAAAAGCATGTTATACATAACTCATGCCATAACAAACTTAATTCCACATAGGCATTTAGCAAAATACCTTCCAGGCAAATAATTCATGTTACCACACAAATTTGTCCATACCATTCACAAGGCACAATGGCAACACATAGCATGCCCAAAAATATCAAGTTCCAAGGAATTTCACAAAGTGATTTTCCTACACCAAACATAACTTGGAATATGCCTAAGTCATTTCCATACCCATTTCCTCATTTCCATAACCATATTCAAGTGACCTAGGTTATTCTACACACTTGCCCATTTCATAAAACATCCTATGTAAGACATAAACCAAAGTAGGAAGGAACCCTACCTTTTAGAGTGTAAATGAAAGGGAGAACCTTCAAGAATACCTCTTAAGCTCCAAAACTCTTGATTTTCAAAATCTCCTATTTGGATCTTTGGTGAAACTCTTCGTTCTTGGTATGTAGACGTAGCCCTCATCGCGGTGATCAACTTTAACTCTTGGTCCAAGCGATTCTGATCGACGAAACTCCGTGGCTCAAAGGAAGAAAGGTAGAAATCTATTTTTTTCTTTTCTCTCCTCTCTCATTCTCTTCCAACATATGAACCAACATAACATGTGAGGAAAAATTAGATATTTTCCCTTATTTATAGTCTTTAATTGTGCGGTCTACGTTGCGCTGCACATTTCTTATTTGTGATTTTGTTTTTGCCTTGAAACGACTTAATTCTATCTTGATTTAAGTTCAAATTATTTTTATTTCAACTTTTCTTCAATTTAAAACAAAAATTATAAATTTCATTTTTTGGGTCATTTGTGAGGTCACTCTCGACACCCAGTTGTCTCGTAAAAAGTGAAAAATCTGACAATCTCATAATTCGATAAAAATTGATTGAATAATTAGATTTTGGGAGACGAACCCAACGGTGAGGTCCATTGCATCATCCGAGCTCTAGAAAAATATGGATTTTTAATCCTCATTATAGTGATAAATTACAATTTTGCCCTTTTTCAAAAAAAGTTTAAATTTTCCTGAGTTTTACACGTACCTGTTCAAGAACTGCCCTGACCAAGTCATGCAGAGATGCGTACCAAAAAATGAATAGCGGGAAGTCATTGTATTATGCCATTCAAAGGCATGCAATGGCCATTTCTCTGCGAAGAAGACTTCAGCACAAAATCTACAGTCAGGTTTTTATTGGTCCTCTCTAATAAAGGACTGTATTTCATTTTGTAAAGAATGTGATACATGCCAACGTTTGGGTAGTGTGACTCGAAGGAACATGATGCCCCTCTCCCCTGTACTTGTTATAAAAATATTTAATTTTTGGGGCATCGACTTCATGGGTCCCTTCCATATGTCGTTTGACTATCTATACATTCTACTAGCAGTGGACTACGTATCCAAATGGGTGGAGACTATCCCAACCAAGACTAATGACCACCGGGTCGTGGTCAATTTCCTCAAGGAGAACATTTTTTTAAGGTATAGGGTGCTTCGTGAAATGATAAGTGATGGTGGATCACATTTCTGTAATAGGTCATTTACATCTTTAACGCATAAATATGGCGTCACACATAAGGTATTTACCGCTTATCACCCACAAACCAATGGCCAAGCCGAGTTGGCCAATAAGGAGATTAAGAATACTTAGAGAAAATGGTGAACCCAAATAGGAAAGATTGGTGATATAGACTAATTGATGACTTATGGGCTTACCGCACTGCGTATAAGACTGTCTTAGGCATGTCTCTATATCGACTCATCTATGGAAAGGCTTGCCATTTGCCAATTGAAGTGGAACACAATGCCTATTAGGCCATAAAGACTTTGAATCATCAACCTGCTCATTAAATATCTACGATGTTCCAACGGTATGGCTTGACCTCTAGGGACACTGAGGATGTTCTACTGTTGCATGGTACAACTGTTAGATTAATAATCTAGGTGATCCTCTTGAATGGCTTGTCCTTATGGAGTATTGATGTTGTTTAACTGATACAAGATATAAAAGTTGTCAGATGAATAACCTAAATGATCTTCCTGAATGCCTTCTCTTTCTGGATTGTTAGGGTTGTTTAACTGATATATAATATAATAAAGCCGATTGAGCAATTCAAGTGATCTCATGAATGGTTTTACCTTATGGTTTACTTGGATTAATCAATTGACACATAATACCACTAGCTAACCTAAGAAGTTGTTGAGTTATTGTTTAATAATATCACTAGCTAACCTAAGAAGTTGTTGTGTTATGGTTTAATAATGTGCACCTACTTACTATAATATCGCCAATTGAGTAATTCAGGCGATCCTCATGAATGGTCTGACGTTCTAGTTTACTTGGATTAGTCAATTGTCATATAACCAACTAACCTAAGAAGTTGTTGTGTTATGGTTTAATAATACCACCAGCTAACTTAAGAAGTTGTTGTGGTATGATTTATATACATTAGACCTACTGGTTGACTTTCCAGTGACTTGGAAGTTAATTGCTGTAAGGTGGCATTTTCAGTACTTAACCAATATAACGCATATGAGATCCTTAAACTGAAGGGTACCTTAATATTATTGTCTTCAACCAGTTTATTTATATATTTAGTTTACTTAGACTACTTATCAATCTAAGCTCACATCACAAGCTATCTCATGATACCCTACTTTAACAATAACTTCACTATTCTTATTTTAAATTCTAATTATTAAGAACTCTTCATGGGATCGATCTTGGACTTAAACCGAGAAAACTACAATTCAAACACATATACTTGGGTGTGTAATATAAATATCAGATCACGAAATAAGTTTGAATCATGTTTTTGGTGCCGTTGCTGGGGAGTTATGGTAATTTGAAATTAAATAAAATAGTGAAATTGTTTACTTGTATTATATGTTTATAAATTGTTTATTTTATTTATAAAATAGTTTATGTCTATTCATTCATCAGTAGGTTCTATAAATCAGTCATCTCCTTCGTCTTCATTATCTTCATCTACACAAGAATCATTTGAATTAAGTATGACTCAAAACGTACCTAGGGAACAAGATCCTAGAGAGCAAGAAGTAGTTCAAAATGTCTGACCATTAAGAGAATATTCACATCCTACACGAACTATTGTCCCGTCATATTTTGCTTTTCCAACAGACGCTTTAAATCTTAATATTATGCCAAGCACAATACAATTATTACCACAGTTTCATGATTTGGAAACCGAAAATCCTTCTGTGCATATAAAATAATTTAAGGAAGTTTGTGGAACTTTGCAAGATAATTCTGAAATAGTTAGACTAAATAGTTTTTCCTTTTTCTTTAAAAGATAAGTTAAACAATAGCTTAACTCTTTACGAGCTAATTCTATCACAAATTGGCAAGCTTTGCAAACTGATTTTTTTAAACAAAATTTCCCTATACATCGTACAAAAGCATTAAGACGTCAAATAATGAATTTCCCTGTAAAAGAAGGTGAAACTTTTTTTATCAATGTTGGGAAATATTTAAAGATCTTCTCCAAGCTTGTCCACATCATGAATTTGAAAACTAGACATTAGTTAGTTTTTTTTATGATGCTCTTCTACTTGGAATATGACAATTTGTTGAATTTATGGCCCAAGGGAAATTTACGAGTAAAAATCCTAAAGAAGTGTTTGTACAACCCGGGTAAAATTTAACTTTTTCGAAAAAAGGGCAAAATAGTAATTTGTTTATATAATGCAGGTTTAAAATTCATATTCTTCTAGAGCTCAGATGAAGCAATAGACTTCACCGTTGGATTGGTATCGCGAAATCGAGCTGTCATATCAATTTTCGTCGAATTCTGAGATAGTCCGATTTTACACGTTTTACGAGACAAATAGGTGACGAATGACCTTTCAAAGGTCCCCAAAAATAGATTTTATAAAATTTCTTATAAATGAAAAAAATTTCAAATAAAATTAATTTGGACTTAAACCGGATTAAAATGAAATCGCTTCGGGGTAAAAAACGTACCCAGAAGTAGTAAACGTGCGGGGTGATGTGGACCACGCAATTAAAAAGTATAAACAGGGCTAAATATCTGAAAAATCAGATATTCTCACCCCTATTCAGCTGTGTTCAGACGTTGGAAGTGAGAGAAGAGAGAAAAACTCAAAATTCTACATTTCTCTTGACGATCCAAGGAGCTCCGTCAGTCGGAATCCGTCGGACCAAGACTTAAAGTTGGTCTACGCGACGAGGGCTACATGTACGTACCAAGAATGAGGGATTTCACCGAAGATCCAAGGGGAGAATTTTGAGAAAATCAAATATTTGGAGGTGGTGTTGTGTTCTTGAGGCGTCTACCACTTGTATCACGCTCCGAAAGGTATGGTTTCTCCTACTTTGGTTCACTTTATTACCTAGGATGTCTTATGAATGGGGTAAGGGTATAGAATAACCTAGGTCACTTGACTATGGTTATGAAAATGAGGAAATGGGTATAGAATTTGACCTAGACCAATTCCTATTTATGTTGGCATAGGAAATTCCTTATGTGATTTCCTTGGAACTTGATATTTTGGGCATGCTATATGTTTTATATCATGCCTTGTGAATGAGGTGGAAACTCTTGTGTGATAACATGAATTGTGCCTTAAAGGTATTTTGCTATTTGCCTAAGTGGAAATTAAGTTGTTATAGCATTGATTATGTATAACAAGCCTGTGAAATTTGTTGAGAATGAATGAATTGCTATATATTGTTAATATATTTAGCATCATGTTGATTTAGTGTAATTATATGCAATTGCTATAGATTACCATGACATATGTGGAGATATGTGATTAAATTGCTCAATTGGCACTCATTACAAATAGAGCATAACATGGCTATTGCAATAGTGCACTACAATGCATGTGCATAGGGGAAACACATCCATAAGCATGAGTGTGGGTTTTGTGGGTGTATGGTTGAATCAAACACCATATTTGGTGATTGATGAGTGGGGCAGAAAAGTTGGACTGAAGATCTGATCGAGTTTCATGAATGCATCAAAGGAAAATTGGGTCGGGGTAGCAAGAAGGGCTAGATTATCCCTCGGGTGAGAGGCCTGGGATTGGATACGCACTTCGTTGGTATAAGAGTCCATAAAGTGTGTCGGTGTACGTAGAACCATTGGTGGAAGTCCATGAATTCCGTGTTGGTTGGGTGCCGTTGGTGTAAGTCCATAAATATCCACCCCAAATAAAGGCCCAGAGATTTTAAAGGATAATATAAATGACGGGAGCTAGAAGGGCTCGGTTTTATATACATTGGCATTTGCATGTGTTGAGGAGCCGGGAAAGGCTCGGGGTTAAAATGCGGGAGTGAATCTCATTTCATTCATGGCATCGATTGGTAAATTCCAACATGGAATAGAGATATTCTTGTAAAACCCAGTAAATTTAAACTTTTGAAAATAAGGGCAAAACGATAATTTTGTCGGTATAGTACGGGTCAAAAAATTGAAATTTTCTGGAACTCGGATGATCAAACGGACTTCACCGTTGGATTCGTCTCGCGAAATTTAGTTACCATGTCAAATTTCATTGAATTCCGAGATAGTCAAATTTTTTACGTTTTTCGAGGCGATTAAGTCTCTGGTGACCCAAAAACGGGATTTTTGCAAAAATTTTAAAAGTTAGAAAATAATTTGAGGCAAGTTAAAATAAAAATATTTTGAACTTAAATCGGGACGAAATTTAATTATTTCGGGATGAAAACGTATCCAGGAAAAAGAGGTCGTTTGGCGCATTCTAGGCCAAGCATTCTAAAAGTATACATAGGGTGAAATATCTGAAAAATCAGATATTTCCTACCCATTTGCTGGCTGGTTTCAGACATTGGAGGAAGAGAAGAGAGAAAGAGAGTTTTCAAGTTTTCTTCCGCCGATTCTCGGAGTTCCGTCAGTCAAAATTCGTCGGGCCAAGAATAAGTCGATCTAAACGTGGGTATCAAAAACAATGATTTTCACTAAAGATTCAAAGGCAAATTTTTGGGAAATCCAGAACTTGGTTCTTGTTTTGGTGTTTTTGAAGTCTCCACACTTCAAAGAGGTAGGGGTTTTCCTACCTTGGTTCATTTTCTACCTATAGTGTATGTGAAATGTGTAGGTTATTAAAAAGTATTTATATATATATATATATATATATATATCACTCACCTATGCATGTGAAATAGATAAAATGGGAATGAAAAAGGGTGTAGAAATGGCTTAGGTCAATTTCTAGTTGTATGTGATATGTGGGAATCACTTGTGAAATCCCTTGCAAATTGAATGTGTTAGTAGCATGAGCTATGTATAACATGTGTGTTGTGAATTGTGATTAAATAGAAAATGTTATTTTATGCTTTGAGGAAGTAGGTGTAGAATGGGTTTGATTCAAGTCCTACTTTGTTTTGCTATGTGGAAGTACTTGTGTGATTTCTTGGATGGAAGTTATGTGTGCTTTAATATGTAGAAAAGTGAGTGTGTTTAACTCATACATCAGTGTGTGTGTGTGTGTTCTTGCTTGTTGGAAACCTAAAGTGAGGGAGATTAAAAGAGAAGGAAGAAAAACCAAGTTTTAGCTCACATTTGATATGTGGAAGCTATCAGTGTAAACTCTTGGAAAATTGGGTTTACATGGATTGTTTTGTGTATTTTAAAATTTTCCTACCATAGTTGGTTGGATGGAAAATGGTGGCATATGGAACTATATAATTCACTTACCTATGGTTATGGAGTTGGTGTAGAAAGGATATAATCAATTTCTAGTTTGAAATTGATGGTTTAGTTAAAAAGGGGTATTGAGGATGGGTGGCATGATTTGAGATAAATTATCTTGCTGAATGCACCATTAGTGTATTTTAAGTGTGGGAAAAAGGGTGCCTAAATGTGCTAAATAAATCTTGTAAGAAAGGATTTGCAATGGATATAGAAATTGGGTGAAGAAAAGCCGGTACACTTTTATGCACCGGACCAGTTTTTGTAGAATTGTCATACCTTTTGATCCAGCAATTTGATTGAGCTGAACTTTTGACAAAATCCAGAAAACATCTAGATTTACAACTTTCGTGTTTTGAACTTTTCCAGATTCTAAGTGGAGCTTGGTCAAAATGGAGAAAAAGAGAGGTACTGCCACCAGAGAGAGCTAGTGCTGGTACCTTTGTTACCAAACACCAATAACTCTTTGATTTCTTAACTTCTAAGCCTCCAAATCCTCATGTAATGTGGCCATACCTTCACCACACATCCAAGATAGTTGCAAGGTTCTAAAATACTTGATTTATTCTATAAATACTTCCAACATCCAAATATCAACATTATTCATAATTTCGGCTCCTTCTAAGTACTTACATGCAAAAGTTGAGTTAAAATGCATGTAATGAGGCCTTCAAATATGCAATGTTTTGCACTCATCACTATGTGTTATTTAGTTTCAAATGATATATATCGAGGTGTGTTAGACGTCGATTGGATTAAATTATTAAAGGATCACGGGTTACACGTGTGAGTTAAAATCCCGGACAAAAGGGATATTATTGACATGATGTCAATTTGTGTGACATTCATGGATCTTTCCATGGGTTGATGGGTGGTCAATGGTAGAAATCACTTAATATGAGTTCTTGAGTTATACGATGAATATGAGTGAATTATGTGATTACATGATTGGTGCCTTGAAGGTGTTTGATAAAATACCTTGAATGATTGAAGTTGTGTTTGATAAAATATCATGCTTGGAAAATGTGGTAAACTGAAATTACATGCTTATGATGTGATTTACAATTGTAATATTATGTTGATGTGTGCTTGACGATATGTTGGCATTATGATGATTATGAAATTTATATGTTTGGATACAATTGATCATGTGATATGTTGAAATTGTTCATATGGCATTCATTACATATTGAACATGGTAGTAGTTTGCAATGATGCATTACATTGCATATGCACGGGGTAAACATATCCATAACCGTCAGCATGGGTGTGTGGTTGCATGGTTGGTCAATCATCATCCTTGGTGGTTGGTGTGGGCTCAGGAAAGTAGGATGGAACATCCTATTGAGTCGCACAGTTGTATGGTTGCATGAAAAAACTTGGGCTTGGTACCGTTGGACCAAGGTTCAACATAGTCGCAAGAAAAACATGTGTCGGGTACAACAAGTAGGGCTAGACACTCCCTCGGGTAAAAACCCGGTCACTGGTTCATACACTCCAACGGTGAAAGTCTAAAAAGTGTATTAGTATGCGGAGCCGGCGGTGTGACACCAAAAATCCGCTACCCAACAAAGACACATGGATTTGTTTTAAAATATATTCATTTGATGGGAAACATTCAAGAATGAATGGGTTTTATAAAACATGGATTGCATTTTTCAAAAGGTGATCTTTGGATGTATTCCATCAAAGACAAATGTTTTACACATATGCATCACATTGTGGGTGGGAGTCGGTGTGGACTTGGGATTAGATGCATGAGTGAGTCTCATCTCATTTCATGGCATGGCATTATCATGTTCCAACATTGAATGCATTATTCTTGTTTGGAATGAAAAAGGTGGTTATTTGTTGCATGTGCACATTTCATATGCACTTAGGATGGAGAGTAGCCTCTGTAGGAAATATTCTACTAGGTCTTGACTCACCCTATACGGGAAACATTTGAGGTGCAGGGTGCCAACAGGCAGAGGACCCTTATTCGGGGCCTCAAGGGTGAAGAGGGGCCGACATGTGGCCTTTAACCATGACTCTTTTGTAAACTTTTGTTCAAACTATGTTTGGCATGTAATATATGTAAAAGAATTGTAACCTTGAAATTTTATTAACTATGTTAATGCATAACTTATGATGTGGGAGTATGGATAAATGGACCTGGTGTGGTCAATGTGGTATGTTGGACCATGGATGGGTCATATGATTGTGTGGTATACAGGTTATGTCTTGGGTGGAGCTCTTCGTACAAAGGAGACTCTGCCCGATTTTGTTAAATTATGGATCCCGGTAAATGGGACACAATGGTATGGTATCGAGTTATACAATCTCCACAGGTATTCCACGGGTTGATGGGTGATCAACGGGACCCCTGGTTTTTGGTGCATCACAGCTTGGTATCAGAGCTGAGGTCATAGATCTTATGTGGCCTTGTGGGAAATGAGTCTATCATCTTCCATTGCAAGGGTAAAAGAGGTTTAGAGCCCTAGGTAATGCGAAAACCTAAGATTGATGGGCATTGTGTTTAGACTATTGCATGCATTATACATCTCATCTTATGTGCTTACATTGTTACATGTTATATGCCACATGCTATGTGAATGATACACATGAGGATATACATAGTAAAATGCATATAGAATGGAAACATTAGGGTTAGAAAACTCAAAGTATGTTTTGGAATAAAGGAATGAACGGTATGGTTCATTGTGTAAGTGTTTACTAGTGGAGGGAAAAGCACTACTAGTGAGATAAGGAGAAAAATCTCCAAATTTTAAATGTGATCCCTATTTTGGGACACAATGTGATTGTTCGATTGCTATTTGACATGTGTGCAGATGGCAACTAGAGGAAGGGGACATCGGGGTGGATGAAACACTAACCAACCACCACCGACTCTTGACCAATAAGCTTTAATGGAGGTTATTGGTACGGTGGCTGCCACCATTGTACAAGCTAGTCCTAAGACGGCTACCATTGCATAGACTAGTGCACATATGGGACAAGGAGGCTCAAGCAACCTCCAGAAGTTCAAGGCACACCAACCTCCGATGTTTCTGGGAGGAACGGACCCTATGGTGGCTGACCATTGGTTCCGCCAAGTGGATAAGGTGTTGCGGGCAATGGAGATCACCTCCAACGCCACCAAGATAACTCTAGCTACATTCAAGCTGGAGGGGGAATCCCAAGTATGGTGGGATTGGGTGAAAGACTCCAAGAACTTGGAGGCCATGACATGGGTATAGTTCAAGTAACTCTTCATGGGGAAATACTTCCCAACGGCTGCGAGGCATGCGAAGGCCTGGGAGTTCCTAGATCTGAGGCAAGGAACGATATCAATGATGGAATACGTGGCTAGATTCACCGAGTTAGCATGTTTTGCCGACCAATATGTGGCCACAGATATGGTCAAAGTCAAAAAATTTGAGAATGGGCTGAAGTTATCCATCCGGGGGAAAATCATTGATCTTCTTCTGCAAGACTTCGACTTGATGGTCATAACAACTTTGGCCATTGAGAGAGAAGTGGATGATGCAAGAAACATCCGGGAGGCAGGTGTGAAGGACAAGAAGAAGGAGGGTCAATCCTCTTCTTCTAGTTTTGAAAAGAGGTAGAGGACTTTTCCTCCGCAAGGGTTTCAGGGACAGGGCCGTAGCCATCAGGGCCAAGGCCAAGGCCAATCTTTGCAAGGCGGGAGACACTTTAGGGCTCCTAGCCAGGTAGACTCACGGGCATGTTTTCATTGCCATCAGCCATGACACATGAAGAGGGATTGTCCTTAGAGGCAGGGATCCCAGGGTCATGGGTCATCGTAGTCTCAGACTTCAGTGGGTCAACCACACACGTATGTTGCTCCTCACTACCCCACCATGGGTCAGGGCAGCCAGTACCAGTTCTAGGGTGCTACACAAGGCCCTACTACTTCTCGTGCAGGGACACCACAAATTTGCCAGATGGGTCAGGCAATGGGTCGAGGTCAAGGACAAGGTTCACAAGTCGGGACTTCGAGGACACAGGGGCATGTCTACGCTATGGTACCACAGACTAAGCCGACAAATCCGTCGGTAATACAAGGTACATTTTTACAGTCATTTAGTATTATTTGCCTGTTTCATATGCATGTGATTGTATGTATATGTGTGTGTGAATTTCAAGGATGAAATTATTTTAAGGGGAAAAAAAGTAAAACTCGGTAAATTTAAAATTTTGAAAATAAGGGCAAAACGATAATTTTGTCACTATAGTATGGGTCAAAAAACTGAAATTTTTTAGAACTCGGATGATGAAACGGACTTCATCGTTGGATTCGTCTCGCGAAATTTAGTTACTTTGTCAAATTTCATCGAATTTCGAGATAGTCAGATTTTTTGCATTTTTCCAGGCAGTTGAGTCTCGGGTGACCCAAAAACGGGATTTTGGAAAAATTTTAAAAGTTATGAAATAATTTGAGGCAAGTTAAAATAAAAATATTTTGAACTTAAACTTGAAAGAAATTTAATCGTTTCGGGATTAAAACAGATCCGGGAAAAAGAGGTCGTGTGGCGCATTCTAGGCCAAGCATTCTAAAAGTATAAATAGGGTGAAATATCTGAAAAATTAAATATTTCCTACCCATTTGCTGGCTGGTTTCAGACGTTGGAGGAAGAGAAGAGAGAAAGAGAGTTTTCAAGTTTTCTTCCGCCGATTCTCAGAGTTCCTCGGTCAAAATTTGTCGGGCCAAGAATTGAAGTCGATCTACGCGACGAGGGCTACGCCTGGGTACCAAAAAAAATGATTTTCACCGAAGATTCAAAGACAAATTTTTGGAAAATCAAGAACTTGGGGCTTGTTTTGGTGTTTTTGAAGTCTCCACACTTCAAAGAGGCAAGGGTTTTCCTACCTTGGTTCATTTCCTACCTGTAGCGTATGTGAAATGTGTAGGTTATTAAAGAGTATATATATATATATATATATCACTCACCTATGCATGTGAAAAAGATAAAATGGGAATGAAAAATGGTGTATAAATGACTTAGGTCAATTTCTAGTTGTATGTGATATGTGGGAATCACTTGTGAAATCCCTTGATAATTGAATGTGTTAGTAGCATAAGCTATGTATAACATGTGTGTTGTGAATTGTGATTAAATAGCAAATTTTATTTTATACCTTGAGGAAGTAGGTGTAGAATGGGTTTGATTCAAGTCCTACTTTGTTTTGCTATGTGGAAGTACTTGTGTAATTTCTTGGATGGAAGTTATGTGTGCTTTAATATGTAGAAAAGTGAGTGTGTTTAACTTAGACATCAGTGTGTGTGTATGTGTTCTTGCTTGTTGGAAACCTAAAGTGAGGGGAGATTAAAAGAGAAGGAAGAAAAATCAAGTTTTAGCTCACATTTGATATGTGGAATCTATTAGTGTAAACTCCTGGAAAATTGGGTTTACATGGATTGTTTTGTTTATTTTAAAATTTTCTTACTATAGTTGATTGGATGGAAAAATGGTAGGTATATGGAACTATGTAATTCACTTGCCTACGGCTATGGAGTTGGTGTAGAAAGGATATAATCAATTTCTAGTTTGAAATTGATGGTTTAGTTAAAAAGGGGTGTTGAGGAGGGTTGCATGACTTGAGATAAATTATCTCGTTGAATGCACCATTAGTGTGTGTTAAGTGTGGGAAAAGGGGTGCCTAAATGGATATAGAAATTGGGTGAAGAAAAGCCAGGACAGTTTTCTTCTCCGGACCAGTGTTTGTAGAATCGTCATAACTGTTGATCCAACCGTTGGATGGCGCTGAAATTGTGACACAATGCAGAAGCCATCAGTATCTACAATGTTCGTGTTTTGAACTTGTCCAGATTCTGAGTGGATCATGGCCATAATGGAGAAAACCAGAGGTACTTCTACTAGAGGGAGCTAGTGCTGGTACCTTTGTTACCAAAAACCAATACATCTTTGATTTCTTAACTTCTAAGCCTCCAAATGCTCATGTAATGTGGTCATACCTTCACCACACATCCAAGATAGTTGCATGGTTCTAAAATACTTGATTTATGCTATAAATACTTCCAACATCCATATATCAACATTATTCAAAATTTTGGCTCACTCTTAGTACCTACATGCAAAAGTTGAGTTAAAATGCATGTAATGAGGCCTTCAAATATGCAATATTTTGCACTCATCACTATGTGTTCTTTGGTTTCAAATGATATATATCGAGGTGTGTTAGACCTCGATTGGATTAAATGATTAAAGGGTCACGGGTTACACGTGTGAGTTAAAATCCCGGACAAAAGGGATATTATTGACTTGATGTCAATTTGTGTGACATTCATGGATCTTTCCATGTGTTGACGGGTGGTGAACGGTATAAATCACTTAATATGAGTTCTTGAGTTATACGATGAATATGAGTGAATTATGTGATTACATGATTGATGCCTTGAATGTGTTTGCTAAAATACCTTGAATGATTGAAGTTGTGTTTGATAAAATAGCATGCTTGAAAAATGTGGTAAACTGAAATTACATGCTTATGATGTGATTTACAATTGTAATGTTATGTTGATGTATGCTTAACGACATGTTAGCATTATGATGATCATGAAATTTATATGTTTGGATATAATTGATCATGGGATATGTTGAAATTGTTCATATGACATTCATTACATATTGAACGTGGCAGTAGTTTGCAATGATGCATTACATTGCATATACACGGGGTAAACTCATCCATAACCATCAACATGGGTGTGTGGTTGCATGATTGGTCAATCATCATCCTTGGTGGTTGGTGATTGGTGGTGGGCTCTGGAAAGTAGGATGGAACATCCTATTGAGTCGCACGGTTACATGGTCGCATGAAAAAACTTGGGCTTGGTACTATTGGACCAAGGTTCAAAAGAGTCGCAAGAAAAACATGTGTCGGGTACAGCAAGTAGGGCTAGATACTCCCTCAGGTGAAAAACCCGATCACTTGTTCATACACTCCGACGGTGAAAGTCCAAAAAGTGTATCGGTATGCGGAACCGGTGGTGCGACACCAAAAATTCGCTACCCAACAAAGACACATGGATTTGTTTTAAAATATATTCATTTTATGGGAAACATTCAAGAATGAATGGGTTTTATAAAACATGGATTGCGTTTTTCAAAAAGTGATCTTTAGATGTATTCCATCGAAGACAAATGTTTTACACATATGCATTGCATTGTGTGGTAGGAGTCGGTGTGGACTCGGAATTAGATGCATGAGTGAGTCTCATGTCATTTCATGGAATGACATTATCATGTTCCAACATTGAATGCATTATTCTTGTTTGGAATGAAAAAGGTGGTTATTTGTTGCATGTGCACATTTCATATACACTTAGGATGAGGAGTAGCCTCTGTATGAAATATTCTACTGGGCGTTGGCTCACCTTATACGGGAAACATTTCAGGTGCAGGGTGTGCGCAGGCAGAGGACCCTTATTTGGGGCCTCAAGGGTGAACAGGGGCCAACATGTGGCCTTTAACTATGATTGTTTTGTAAAATTTTGTTCAAACTATGTTTGGCATGTAATATATGTAAAAGAATTGTAACCTTGAACTTTTATTAACTATGTTAATGCATAACTTATGATGTTGGAGTATGGATAAATGGACTCGGTGTGGTCAACGTGGTATGTTGGACCTTGAATGGGTCATATGATTGTGTGATATATAGGTTGTATCTTAGGTGGAGCTCTTCGTACAAAGGAGACTTTGCTCGATTTTGTTAAATTATGGATCCTGGTAAATGAGACACAACGGTATCGTATCGAGTTATACGATCTCCATAGGTATTTCGCGGGTTGATGGGTAATCAACGGGACACTCTGTTTTTGGGGCATCACAATTCTTGATTGGAATGATTACGTGGTTATATAATTGTGGATTATTGCATGTGTACATTCACATGCACTTAGGTTGGGGAGTAGGTTCTGTATAAAGTATTCTACTGGGCATTGGCTCACCTTATACAGGAAAATATTTCAAGTGCGGGTGGTACATTGGCGGAAGCCTCTCACTCGGGGTCTCAAGGCTGAAGAAAGCTGGAATGTTGCTTAAATTTTAGGGGCTTCACAGTATTTCAATTTTTCGATACTATTTTTGAAATTTCCGAGATGTGGGACTCGACTTCTTCAAATATTATGGAAAACAAGTCATCTACATCCAACAGAGGAAAATATGTGTTAAAAGAAGATGACAGTTTAAGAGCAAAAATGACTAATTTATCTCAAAAACTAGAAGCTTTAGAAAAAAATAAAATAAAACAAGTGTTTGTTGGGTCTTCTATTAATCAAATATAGGAAATTTATGCGTTGTTAGGACATCCTATAGTAGAATGTCTGACTATACTTGCATTTAAAGAAGTGTTAATTGAACAATATAATGTTGTTCCAACTTATTGTGATGCTCCTAAAACCGGGAGTCATTATTTAACCCATTGACTACCCGTCAACCCGTAGAATTGCCCGTGAGCGTTGCTTGATCCGACATCATGCTGTTATTATTCAATTACCTGAAATTTTAGCTCACACGTATAACCCGTGTTCCTTTAATCATTTAATCCGACAAAGGTCCAATATACCTTATTTAATGTCCATTTGTATCATTGGAACCAAGGAAAACAAAGCCCAAAAGTATGGCAAAATAATTTAAAATTTTCAGATTTTAGGAAACAGTACCGGTACGCTTTTCCTTCTGGGCTGACTATATCGGTACACAGTATCGGTACACTTTGTCCAGTTTTGCCCAATTCACCTGTTGTCGATTTTTAACCCATTCCAAAGCCTACATTTTTCATCCAAAATATACTGAATCATGCTTTTCACATATAATCTAATATATACAACGTCTAATACAACCCATTCCATACATTTACATGCCAAATGGGTTTTAAGCAAAAGTTTTTACAAAAACTTGTTTCCAAAAGCCACAATCCAGCTTTTCTTCGTCGTTGATGTCCCAAATGAGTGCCATCCATCGGAGTGTAGTCCGCACCTGAAATATTTTTCCCGTATAGGGTGAACCAACGCCTAGTAAAAAATTTCCTACGAGGGCTACTCCCTACCTAAGTGCATATGCAATGTATTATGCAACAAAACACAACCAAAAATCCATTCCAATGCAAGAATTATGTAATCAAGTTTGAAATTCACCATGGAACTTACCATGTCATGCCATGAATGAAATGAGATTCATTCCCGCATTTTAACCCCGAGCCTTTTTCCAACTCCTCAACACATACAAATGTCAATGCATAGAAAACTGAGCCCCTCTAGCTCCCGCCATTTATATTATCCTCTAAATGGCTATTTAAAATCTCTGGGTCTTTATATAGAGTGGATATTTATGGACTTACACCAACGGCATCCAACCGACACGGAATTTATGAACTTTCACCAATGTTTCGCGTACACCGACACACTTCTTGGGCTCTTATACTGTAACGCCCCAAAAACCCCCTTGGGTGACATTACATTCTAAAAACCATTCACCCCATGAGAGCATTACGTAAATTCATCACGACGAAAGTTCATTCATCAACCATTCATATTTTAACAAAATTTGGGCAGAGTCTCCTTTGTACGGGGAGCTTTACCCAAAACACAACCTATACAATTATATTACAATTGACCACACCGGGTCTATTTATCCATCATAAAATAAACTTTCATTCATCATATGTCATATCCACAATGCCATCCCAAAAGAATAGGCCAAGTATGACAAATATATTCCCAAAAGAATTAAATTACACTTGCAGTGAAATAACAAAATACTAGACTTTACATGATTTCCAAAATAAACTCTCTAGTCTAGTACAAAAGAAATATAACTCTAGGCATCCAGTTCAGGATCCCCGTTCCCCTCTAGGGGAGCTTCCCCATGCACTGGTTCATCTACTTGTAACTCCTCCTCATAGACGAAATCTGAAAAGATATTATTTGTAGGGGATGAACACTAAGCTCTGTAGCAACATTCCTTCCATACTCATACAAGGTTTAGAAAACAAGTAAAACAGTTCGGTCTTATTTTCCAAAATATCATATAACATTTGAAGTAAAACCGTGACATTTGAAACAGATCTCAAGTTTAAACATTCGCAATAATTTAAATGAACAGTAAACCCAAGTCACAATGAGCAACCATAACCATTTCCAACAAGTTCTTGTAGAGTCTCATACCTCCACAAGCTCTTGTGGGAAATGCAATAGTAACACCATAATACAAAAAGGAACGCTTATTCCACCATCGATTATTATATTTCCTTTGGCAGGTGGCATACTTAAAAGTAAACTCCACCCCCTTCAAGTCTTTGTTTCCCATAACCGCATACTTACAAGTAACCACGGTCGTTAGATGTCCTTTTAGGTAGGTAGCATACTTACAAGTAACCTCCACCCCCCTCAAGTATCCAACACATAGCCGCATACTTAGAAGTAACATTGGTCCATAAATATCCTCTTTTGGTAGGTAGCATACTTACAAGTAACCTCTACCCCCCTTGAAGTCTCCCACACATAACCGCATACTTACAAGTAACCTCGGTTCATAAATATCCTCTTTTGGTAGGTAGCATACTTACAAGTAACCTCTACCCCCTTCAAGTATTCCACACTTAACCACATACTTACGAGTAACCTCGGTTCATAATTATCCTCTTTTCATACCAACAATCACATACAAGATAAAATCCACAAATTGCCCTCAACAAGCAACCATTATCAAAATCCCCAAATTTTATCATGCGACAATCCAAATAACCAATTAAGAAAAATACAAGAGATCACCACCACATCATTTTCATTACTCACACAAAGCACTAAAGTTCTCAAAACCAAGCTTGAGCAAATGTAGAAAGAGAATTCCATATTTCCTCAAAAACTAGGGTTTTAAAGCTATAAAAGAAGTTTCATGGGTAATCAATCCTAACTTTGTTTAAGACATGCCATAATTGCAAGAAAACCAAGAAACAAGGAATTCCTAGCAAATACATACAAGTATGAGTCAAAACATATATATTTTTTAGCCTTAGCCTCAATGGACAAGCATGGAAGAAAAACCCCTACCTTAAATCAAAGTTTCAAACCAAAAACCCAAGCTCTAATGACCTCCTTTCTCCCTTTCCTCCTTTCCTCTATCTTCCCCAAGGGTGCTAAGGGGTTTGGGGGTGAGAGATGTGAGAAAAAATAGAAGAAATTGGCTGGATTCTGTGTTTTAAACACAGCAGTCCGCGACAATCACTGTTCATGCTTGAATTTTGAGTTTTTTCCAAAATTACAGTTTTGCCACTAGAAATCTCTAATTTGATCCATACGACTACCCTAAGGTTTTTCGACGTTCCGGATTCATTTTTAATGTTATTTTAACCTAAAAACATTGCTTTTTATGATTTATTTCAAAACTAAAATAAATTCACACTTGGAACATTAAAATTTCTATTTTATTCCTTTGAACTACTATAGGTGATATCCTTACGATTTTAATATATATATGGTTTATTCTTAAGTCATTACATATAGAAGAATCACTAAACAAGTACATTAATATATTAATGTAAACATATGGCGTTTTACACCTTCAAGGTCTAATAAGAAAGCACAACCCTTTACTATCCAAGGAGCACCATAGTGCAGATTTTTGGTCAACTTCATAGAATAAACTGATTTGACTCAGGTATTTCTAGAAGGTGTAACCTATATGGTTGGAAAGATATACGAGTTAGGGTTCTAACAAAAATAACGGTACACAATTCGGACTTTCCAATAAATAGTTATGATGAAATTAGCGAAAGGTAGTCTGCCGGACAGATTTTTGGACAGTGTAGACACTACTTCGTAATATGGACATAACTCCTTCCTCCTAGTTCCGATTGAGATGATTCAAGGTGATATGGAATCCTAAGAGAGAGCTCTACAAATTTCATGGTTTAAGTTTTGAGAGATATGGACTGCATCAAGGTCGAAATCGAGCTTGATGTTACAGCCAGTGCACTGTTCATCCCTTTTTCATTCTACCAAATTCAAACACACATCACTACACATATCTCCATTTTTACAACAATTATTTACTATATATCTATATACATATATAAAAGAAAATGCTGGGTGTTACATATGCCAATGGAGTGCATATCTAACCATCGGGCCTCTCACCTGAGGGATAGTCTAGCCCTTCTTGCTATCCCGACCCAATTTTTCATGCATGCAACCGTGCGACTCAGTGAAATTTTCAATTCCACTTATCCGAGCCCACCATCAACCACCACATGTGGTGTTTGATTAAACTATTAGCCACACATACCCACTCTCATGCCTAAGCCTATGAATACGATGTTATAGCATGCCCATGATGCAATGGATGCCAAATGAGCAAGTTAACCATATATCCACATATCCCATGACAATTTATATCATAAGCATATAACTCACATTAATCATTACAATGTCAATATATCAATGAGCACATATTAACATTTCTTTCCAACACATTTACTAAGCATGTTATACATCATCATGTCATAACAACTTAATCCATACATAGGCATTTTGGCAAACACCTTCAAGGCAACAATTCATGTTATCACACAAGGATTTCCACCTCATTCACAAAGTATAATATAACACATATAACATGCTCATATAATCACCTTTCCCATGGAATTACCAACCAAATAATTTACACATCACAATTTCAAGCTAGGAAAATCTATTACAACCTGTTTACATTCTTTTTTCATACCCATTTCACCCATGGCATATCCATAAATGAGTTAAATAAACATTCCCTTAACCCACACATTTTATATAACACTATAAGTGGGAAATGAACCAAAGTAGGAGAACCCCTACCTCTTGAAGCGTAAAATGATGTTGGAAAGCTCCAAGAACCCAAAATAATCTTGAATCCTCACTTTTCTAAATTTGCATTTTTCAACCTTCGGTGAAACCCGTCATTTTTGGTGTGGTCGTGTAGCCCTTGGCGAGGAGATCGACTTTTTCTCTTAGCTCGAGTGGATCCGAAGCCCGTGGAGTGGTAGAGAAATCCTCTATTTTCCCTCTCTTCTCTATCGGCTAACCGACTGATAAAAAAAAATGGGCCAAAAAGTCAGATTTCTCCCTATTTATAGTTTTAAAATACTTGGCTCACAATGCGCCACACAACCCTTTTTTGTTTCCGGGTCTATTTTCATCCCGAAAAGATTAAATTTCATCCCGATTCAAGTTCAAATTAATTTTATTTTAATTTATATTTAATTATTTTCTAACTTTCAAAATTTCATTAGAAATCCCGTGTTTGGTTCACCTAAGACTCAATCGCCTCGTAAAATGTAAAAAATTCAACTATCCCAGAATTTGATGAAATTTGATGTGGTAGCTAGAATTTACAAGATGAATCTAACATTGATGTTCGTTTCGTTATCCGCAATCTAAAAAAGTTCAAGTTTTCAATCCGTACTATAGCGGCAAAATTACCATTTTACCCTTATTTTCAAAAGTTTACATTTACTGGGTTTTACACTTATAATAAGCCTTATCTAAATTCATATTCTGAAACTTACAATCCAGGATGGATGAACCATCCAAATTTTAGTTGGAGAAATATACAAACCCACAAATCAAACACAAGGTCCACCACAGCCACATAATCAACAACCATATCAAACCCCAAATAAAAGAACTCTGGAAGATACTATGAATCAATTTATTCAATGTCAAATAGGTTTTAATACTCAAACAACTCAAGCTTTTAATGATTTTAAAGTTCAAATGTCTCAGAGTATTGAAGATATCAAAGTCATCTACCTAAGTTGACTTAGTCTCTAAGTAATTCATAAAAAGGAAAATTCCCATTTCAACTTAAAATTCCACAAACTCGAGCTAATTATGTGTCCTCTGAACATTCTCCAAGTCAAGTACATGCAATCACAACAATGAGAAATGGTAAAGCAATTGACAAAACTATTAAACCAAAAATTTCCAAAAAGATACGTAAGCCAATTTCTGTTAATGAACCAATTGAACTTGAACATTCAATCAAAAAAAAAACCAGAAATACAGAATGAGGAAGATCATCCATGTCCTATTCCTTTACCTGTTCTTTAAAGGGTCAAGAAGTCTTCATCTGAAAAAGATCAATGTGAAATTTTTGAGCTATTTAAATAGGTTGAAATTAACATTCCTTTGTTAGATGCAATTAAACGAGTTCCAGCCTATGCTAATTTTTAAAAAAATCTTTGCATAGTAAAAAGAAAAACAAATATACCAAAGACAATATTTCTAACTGAACAAGTTAGTTCTATAATACAACATAACACTCTTCTTAGGTACAAAGATCCAGGTAGTCCTACAGTCTCACGCATCATTGGAAATTTTTGAATTGAACAAGCTCTACTAGATCTTGGAACCAATTGTAATTTAATGCTATATTCGGTGTATACAAAATTAGGATAAAGTGAGCTAAAACCTACCAATGTTATACTACAATTACCAGACTGATCTATAAAAACTCCAAGAGGGATTGTGAAAGATATTATTATCCAAGTTGACCAATTCTATTTCCTAACAGATTTTATCGTTTTACCAATTTTTCATGCATCTGCACATATACCTTTTATTTTCGGTTGACCATTTCTATATATGTCAAATGCATTGATAAATTGTAGGAATTGAGTCATGAAACTTTTATTTGGAAACATGACCTTGGAATTGAATGTTTTTAACAGTGCAAAGCAACCTAGAGAAGAAGATGAAGTGCATGAAGTAAATTGTGTTGAGTCGTTAACTCAGAGTTTTTTTGAAGTTTTTCTGAAAAAAAAGAATTATACACATTAGAGTCTATATTCAATAATGGATCTGAAAATATTAAAAATCCAAAATGTGAAAATTTATTGCGTACATCTGTAGAATCTAATGTCAAAGTTTTTAAGCCAAATTTACAACCTCTTCCAACTACTTTGAAATATATTTTTTTAGAAAACAATTGAAATTCATCCCGTGATCATATCATCAAATTTAGCTGAAAGTCAATAAAAATAATTAACAAAAATATTGAAAAATCACCAAAGTGTTATTGGATGGACAATAACAGATTTAAAAGGTATAAACCCACTTTTGTGTACTCATTGTGTATATTTAGAAGAAAATACTAAAACATCTCGTCAAATGCAAAAAATATTAAATCCACACTTAAAATAGGTAGTTCGCAATGAAGTAGTTAAACTATTGGATGCTATTATTATTTATCCTATATCTGATAGTAAATGGGTTAGTCCTACACAGGTAGTTCCTAAGAAGTCTGGTGTTACGGTAATAAAAAATCAAGAAAATGAATTAGTTCCTATGTGTACAGTCACAAGTTGGCTTGTGTATTGACTATCGAAAGCTAAATTCCCTCACCATAAAAGATCATTTTCCATTGCCTTTCATAGATCAAGTACTATAAAAAATAGCTGGTCCAACATATCATTGTTTTTTAGATGGATATTCTGGTTATAATTAGATTGAAATTGCAATAGATGATCAAGCAAAAAACTATATTTACATGTCATTTTGGAAATTTTGCATCTAAAAGGATGCCTTTTGGATTTTGTAATGCTCCAGCTACCTTTCAGCGTTGTATGGTAAGTATATTCAGTGATATGGTAGAACGTTATCTAGAAGTTTTTATGGACGATTTTTCAGTATATAGTGATTCATTTTGTTTATGCTTATCAAATCTTGAAAAAGTACTCATTCGATGTGAAGAAACAAACGTTGTCTTAAATTGGAAAAAATGTCATTTTATGGTTACACAAGGTATTGATTTAGGTCATGTAGTATTTGAAAAAAGGGGTCGAAGTTGATAAATCTAAAATTGATTTGATAGCTAATCTTCCATCTCCAAAAACTGTAAAAGATGTTCGGTTATTTATAGGTCATGTAGATTTTATAGAAGATTTATTAAAAATTTTAGTTCAATATCTTGACCTATATGTAATCTTTTATGTCAGGATGCATTATTTGAATGTAATGAAACATGTCAAATAGCATTTGATAAATTAAAAGGCATGCTTATTTTCGCACCTATTATGCAACCTCCGGACTAGTCTTTAACTTTTGAATTAATGTGTGATGCAAGTGATTATGCAGTAGGAGCTGTATTAGGTCAAAGAAAAGATAAAAACCTTATGTTATTTATTATGCAAGCAAAACTCTGAATGATGCACAAATGAATTATTCAATCACATAGAAAGAACTACTTGTTATTTTGTTTGCTTTAGATAACTTTTATCCATATCTGGTTGAATCATCAATTGTTGTATTTACATATCATGCAGTTTTAAAATATTTACTTACTAAGAAAGATACTAAACCATGTCTCCTTTGATGGATTGTACTACTTCAAGAATTTGATCTTATCATTAAAGATAAGAAAGGAGTTGAGAATGTGGTGGCAGATCACTTGCCAAGATTAAATTATGAAATAAAGGAAGAAACAAATCCGATTAGAGAAACCTTTCCAGACGAACAATTGTTTGCAATAGCAGAAGTACTGTGGTATGCAGACATAGCTAATTATTTAGCCACTGATACTATTCCTTCTCATTATACCAAGTCTAATAAAAATAAATTTCTAAATGAGGTACGTAATTTTTTCTGGAAGATCCTTATTTGTTTAATTATTGTATAGATCAAATAATAAGACGTTATATACCTAATCATGAAATAGGTCAGGTAATTCAGTTTTGTAACTCTGAAGCTTGTGGAGGCCATTTTTCTTAAAGCAAACCGCTGCTAAAATCTTGCAGTGTGGAGTTTATTCACCAACTATTTTTAAAGATGTTCATATCTTTTGTCTAAATTGTGACAGATGTCAAAGACTATGAAATATTTTAAAAAGTAATATGATGCCTTTAAACCGTATTTTGATTGTTAAAATATTTGATTGTTAGGGCATCGATTTTATGAGTCCATTTCCCCATTCGCTGTTTATCTATACATTTTGGTTGCAATCAATTATGTCTTTAAATGAGTAGAGAAAATTCCATGTAAAAAAAATGATCACAGAACAGTGGTCAAGTTTTTAAAACAAAATATTTTGTCTGGATTTGAAATTCCTCGAACTATTATCAGTGATGGTGGATTACATTTTTGTAATAAAATTTTTGAAAAGCTTATGAGAAAATATTCAATTTCTCATAAAATATCGACTCTATATCATCCACAGACAAGTTGAATTCGCTAATAGGGAGATGAAGTATATCTTAGAAAAAAAAGTGAATCCATATTGTAAATATTGGTCCTTAAGATTAACTGATGCGCTTGGGGCTTACTATATTGCATATAAAACTATTTTAGAAATGTCTTCTTATCGATTAGTTTAGGTAAACCATGTCACTTGCCTATAGAATTAGAACATCCAGCATATTGGACAATAAAAATGATGAATTTTGATATGAATAAAGCTGGAGTATCTCATAAACTTCAAATTAATGAATTAGAGAAATTAAGAAACGAAGCTTATGAAAATGTAAAATTGCTAAGTATAGAACACAAATTTTTCATGATAAAAATATCATGCGCAAATCTTTTATCCCTTCTCAAAAAGTTCTGTTATATAATGCAAAATTTTGTTCATTCCTTGGAAAATTAAGATCTAGATGGACAAGTCCTTACATTGTCAAGCAAGTTTTTGACTATGGTGCAATTGAAATTGGGAATCCATTAACTGGGAATATTTTTAAAGTAAATGGTCAAAGGCTTAAACCATATTTTGATGGATTTGCTCAAGGTATAACCTTTGTACAACTTTTTGATCAAGTTTATGTGCTATGAAAATATGTTGTTGTTTAATTATAAATAAATAATAATAAATGTTTGTTATTTATTTGACAGATTAAAATTTCTGAGTGAAAGCCAAATATCCTAATCACTGGACAACAATAGATTGTTGGTTTCTGTTATTAGTTATAATTATCACTGTTTTATATACTACGAACAATGTTTAATTTAAGTTGGGGGGTATGGGTGTTAATTTACTTATTTGTGAATTTACTTATATTTGTATTTAATATTTAATTTTTTTTTATAAAATTGTTCGTCTTTGTGACTGGCAGACGTTAAAGAACTGGATAGTGAGTTAATAAATTTTGAGTCATTTTTACAATTTTGTGAAAAATAATTGTGCAATGGATGAAAAACTATTCTGGTCAAGTTTAATTTTATTGCGTCATCTTCCAAAAGATATACATGTAATAATCATGCAAAAAGCTAGAAAATTTAGAAATTTAGAAATTTTGAAAGTCAAGCAAGACCCTTGTGTGAAAAAAGTACATTTGCTAAACGTCGATGATCAAAGCATCTCGGTGGTTCTATAAGATGTGGTCGTTTAGAACATTTGAGACAATATAATCAGTGTTCGAAACTAATTTCAGGTCGAGCATCAGATTGTCTCCAGTGAATTAGGTGTGGGCAGAATAAGGATTATCTTGAGGCGCCATCCTATTCTACCCCTATGTTAACAAGATACATGAGAAGTGAAGTTAACCATGTCATTAGTGTTATTGATTCTGAATCAGTATGATCAACTGATGTATAACTTTGGAATAATGTATAACAATTGTAAATAATTGTAAATGAATGTAAAATAACTATAAATAAATAATAAATAACAAATAAATAATTATCAAACCAATTTTTGAAAAAGAAAAAGAATGCTTAGCAAAGTTTTCATAGAATATTTAAATTGTATTTAACTTTTGTAATTGTAGGAATTATTTTTAACTAAGCAGAATTCAGAAAGTCATGAGCAGTAGCTGCAGTTGCAATGCAAACTTCAGTCAAGGAGAACCGTCTGGACGGTGGGCTAGTGTCCCGATGGTAGTGCCCATATAAATATTAACTCCAAGAAAAACAATTGCATACCTCACTTAAAAACTTATTTATATGAAGTCAGGTATAATGAGAAGGAATAGTACCAGTAGCTAAATAATTTGCTATATCTGCATACCATGGTACTTCTATTATTGCAAAAAATTGTTCATCTGGAAAGGTTTCTCTAATTGGAGTTGGTTCTTCCTTTATTTCATAATTTAGCCTTGACAAGTGATATGCTACCACATTTCAACTCCTTTCTTATCTTTTATGATAAGATCAAATTTTTGAAGTAACAAAATCCAACGTATGAGATGTGGTTTAACATCTTTCTTAGTAAGTAAATATTTTAAAGTTGCATGATCTGTAAATACAACAATTGACGATCCAACTAAATATGAACAAAATTTATCTAAAGTAAATACAACTGAACATAGATATTTTTCTATAGTTGAATAGTTCATTTGTGCATCATTTAGAGTTTTGCTTGCATAGTAAATAAAGTAAGGTTTTTTATTTTTTCTTTGACCTAATACAACTCCTACTACATAATCACTTGCATCACACATTAATTAAAAAGGTAAAGACTATTCAGGAGGTTGCATAATATGTGCAGAAATAAGCATGCTTTTTAATTTATCAAATGCTAATTGGCATGCATCATTCCATTCAAATAATGCATCATGACATAAAATATTACATATAGGTCTAGATGTTGCACTAAAATTTTTTATAAATCTTCTGTAAAATCCTGCATGTTGTAGAAAAGAACAAATGTCTTTTATAGTTTTCGATGAAAGGAGATTAGCTATCAAATCGATTTTATATTTATTAACTTTGATTCCTTTTTCAAAGACTACATGACCTAAAACAATACCTTGTGTAACTGTGAAATGACATTTTTCCCAATTCAAAACAAGGTTTGTTTCTTTGCATCGAATAAGCACCTTTTCAATATTTTGTAAACATAAATGAAATGAATCACTGTATACTGAAAAATCGTCCATAAAAACTTCTAGACATCGTTCTACCGTATCACTAAATATACTTAGCAAACAACGCTAAAAAGTAACTAGAGCATTACATAATCCAAAAGACATCCTTTTATATGCAATAGTACCAAAAGGACATGTAAATGTAGTTTTTTCTTGATCATCTATTGCAATTTCAATCTGATTATAACCAGAATATCCATCTAAAAAATAATAATATGCATGACCAGCTATTCTTTCTAAAACTTGATCTAGAAAAGACAATGAAAAGTGATCTTTTCTGGTAAGGGAATTTAGCTTTCGATACTTAATATGCACATGCCAACCTGTGACTTTATGCATAGGGACTAATTCATTTTCTTGATTTTTTATTAGAGTAACACCAGATTTATTAGGGACAACCTGTGTATGACTAACTCATTTACTATCAGATATATGATAAATAATATTAGCATCTAATAGTTTAAGTACTTCATTGTAAACTACCTCTTTTAGGTGTGAATTTAATCTTCTTTGCATATGAAGAGATGGTTGAGCATTTTCTTCTAACTAAATACAATGTGTACACAAAAAATGGGTTTATACCTTTTATATCTGTTATTGTCCATCCAATAACACTTTGGTGGTTTTTCAATATTTTTGTTAATTCTTTTTCTTGACTTTTAGATAAATTCAATGATATGATCATGGGATGAATTTCATCTTTTTCCGAAAAAAATATATTTTATATTAGTTGGAAGAGGTTTTAAATCTTGCTTAAAACTTTGACTTTAGAATGTACAGATGTAGGTAACAATTTTTTGCATTTTGAATTTTCTATATTTTTATACTCATCATTAGATACAGATTTTAATGTGTATAATTATTTTTTCAGAAAAACTTCTTCAAAAAAAACTCTGAGTTAACGACTCAACACAATTTATTTCTTGCACTTCATCTTCTTCTCGAGGTTGTTTTGCACTGTTAAAAACATTCAATTCCAAGGTCATGTTTCCAAATGAAAGTTTCATGACTCCATTCCTACAATTTATCAACGCATTTGATCTAGTTAGAAATGGTCAATCCCTCGTGGAGTTTTTATAAATTGATCTGCTGATAGTTGTAAAACCTAAGTAAATTTGAACTTTTATAAAAAGGGGCAAAATAGTAATTTGTCACTATGATACGGGTTGTAAATCTAAATTTTTTTATAGCTCAGATAAAGAAATGGACCTCACCGCTGGATTCTTCTTGCGAAATCTAGCAACCCCATCAATTTTTGTCAAATTTTGAGATAGTCAAATTTTTTGCGTTTTATGAGGCAATCGGGTCTCGGATGACCCAAAAACGAATTTTTGAATATAATTTTAAAATTTATAAAATAATTTAGAGAAATTTGAAATAAATATATTTTGAACTTGAACTAGGGCAAAATTTAATCGTTTCGGAGGCAAAAACGGACCTGGTAAAGGAGGGCTATGTGGCACAATGAGGACCAAGTATTTAGGGAGTATAAAAAGGGGAAGAAATCAGATTTCTTCCCCACAAATCTGCTGGGTCTTCATGTTGAAGATGAAGAGAGGGAAAAAGAGATCAAATTCAATTTCTCTCTACGATCTATGCCTCCCCGTCGCTCAAATCAATAGAACTAAGAACAAAAGTCGACCTCCTTATCGTGGGCTACACGACCATATCAAAAAGGAGGGATTTCACCGAAGTTTAAGAAATGAGATTTGGAGAAAGTGAAGATTCTAACTTGTTTTGGGTTCTTGGAGCTTCTTAATGTGTAAAACCCGCAAAAATTTGAACTTTTTCTTGGAAAAAGGGTAAAATGATAATTTATCACTATAATACGGAATTGAAATACGCATTCTCTAGAGCTCATATGACACAACAGACTTCCCCGTTGGATTTGTATCGCGAAGACTAGTCACTTTGTCGAATTTCATCGAATTCTGAGATAGTCAAATTTTTTGCACATAGTTCGAGGCAACTAGGTGGTGAATGACCTTTTAAAGGTCCCCAAAAATGAGTTTTTTAAAATTTTCTTAGAATTGGATAAAAGTTCAAATAATTTTAATTTGGACTTAAACCGGGATATAATGAATTATTTCGGGACGACAAATGGATCCCGAAATAGTAAATATGCGGTGCGGCGTGGCCCGCACTTTGAGACAAATTTTGGAACAAACTAGAAGAATATAGAAGGTTCTAGAAGATTTTAGATATTCCTAGGATATTCCACATTTTAGAATATTCCTAGGATATTCCACATTTTAGAATATTGCTAGGGTATTCCACATTCTAGAATATTCCTAGGAGTCCTGAAGTCCTATAAATAGGGGACTTGGTTATGGAATTAGGAGGAAAACACATTGGTGACCTCCCAGAGAGAAGGCAAGAGAAGTTGGGGAAAAAGTGGAAGAAAGCTGAGTTATCAAATTCACACAATAATTTTGAGGTACAGGGTGGTATGCAATATGCTCTTCTTAAATCTCTTTGCAAAGAGTATTTCTTTGATTATCCTTTGATTTTTATTCCAACTTGTGCTATCGTTATTTTGGAATTTCAATTGAATATTGTTTTCTCATTGATCGTGTTATGCGGATATTGAGACGGGATCGTGGCGGCCAATAGCCGATTCATCGCCAGCCGGGAGACCCGTGGAATCGGGTTGAGGTGGGATGATTGGTGAGGTGTTAGATCTATGTTAAGATTCTGTATGATGTATGATATTGAAATATAATATTGGTATCTGTTGATTGAGATAATTTGTGATACTTGATTATTGTAATTGAGCATATGTTTTCCTCGTCATATTCTGTACTTTCCCGCTTTATTTAATATTTTCATGCTGATTTTAGAGAAAAGATCAGAATGAGATAATTGGAATATTAAAGACAAGGAGATGTCGATGTAATTGATGTTTTAATTGTATTGAGAGATTTATGTATATTGACGGATTCACTTGTATTGGGAGATGATTTTGATAAATGAAATTTTATTGGGCCAATTAGTGCTCTGTTATTTTTATTTGGGTGTTTTTATATCAATTAATGTCTCGAAAAATAAGAGAAAAATCGGGGCATTACATAATATCGTTTTACACTTCAAGAGATAGGATTTTTCTCCCTAATTAGGTTTATCTCCAACCTAAGTTGTTTATATGAGATGAGTAGGTTGATAGAATTATATATCACTTGCCTATTGTTGTAAGATTGATGGAATTGGGTATTGGAAATGTGTAAATTTAATTCAAGTGTGAATTGTTGATTAGAAATTGTTAAGTATGTAATTTATTGGCAAAATGTGGTTTGTGGGCATGCTATGTGTTTACATTATGCCTTGATGAAATTAGTGTGTTAATTGCATGGTTATGTCATGGCATGCTTGGAAATTGTGTTGAATGAAATGTTGATATATGCTTATGATATATTGACAACTGATAGATTATGAAAATTATATGCTTAGTATGTAATTATCCATGGTATGTGTTGACATTTCTCATTTGACATTCATTGCATATTGAGCATGATGTTGGCATCACATTCATGGACTGATTCACACTTTTTCGTGATCTCATATTTATATTATACACCAAAGTATAAGTGGTCGAATTGTAGTTTTCTCGATTTTAAGTCCAAGTATTGATCCCACGAAGAGTTTGAATAATTAGAAAATAAAATAAAAATAGTTAAGTTGTTAATTCGAATAGGACAGCATGTGATAGCTTGTGATGTGAGCTTGGATTGATAACTAGTATAATTAAATGGTTGGATGCAAATAAAGTTGATAGAAGACAAAAGTATATAAAAAGTATCCTTCAGTTTAAGGATCTTATATGCGTTATATTGGGTGAATACTAGAAATGCTACCTTACAGCAATTAACTTCTATGTTATTGGCAAATCAACTGGTAGATCTAATGTATATAAACTATCACACAACAACTTCTTAGGTTAGCTGGTGGTATTCATGATAGTTGATTAATCCAAGTGAACTAGAATGACAAGTCAATCCTGAAGAATACTTGAATTATTCAATTATCTCATAATAGTAAGGGTGTACTTAATAAATCATAACATAGCAACTTCTTAGTTTAGCTGGTTATAGATGTGTCATTTGACTAATTTGAGTGAACCAGAAGGACAAGTCATTCATGAGGAATACTTGAATTATTCATTCGGTCATCTGTGATATATATATATATATATAAATATATATATCTAGTAATTGTCCGCGTCTAAAGGCACGACGTAACGAATTCAAGATAGTGTCATGCAACCTAAAACTCGAAGAATCTTACAATACCTAAAGACTCTTTGCAAACTAAAACAACCTGTCAATTTGAAATCAAGGTAGTCCATACTAATATCCAGAAATTTTCTCTAAAAATAAGAACCCATAAAAATGTAAACCTGTCTACAGAACTTACAATCATCATAATTCACCATACCACCACAATAATCAATACATACCCAATCATCAACACATATCCAACCACCAAAACATCAAGCTAATCCCTACTAATTTCAAGAAATTTGAGCAAAATTTCCTCTAAAAATAGATGCCCAAAAAAAATGTAAACCTATCTATAAAACTTAAAATAATTCACCATACCACCACAATAATTAATACATACCCAATCATCAACACATATCCAACCAGCAGAACATCAAGCTAATCCCTACTAATTTCAAGAAATTTGGGCAGAATTTCCTCTAAAAATAGAAGCCCAAAAAAATCTAAACCTGTCTATAAAACTTACAATTAGAACCACCAAAACATCAATCATCATAAGCATGTTTATCCAAACCACCAAAACAAAACCATCATAACCATGCATAATTAGTTAACTGTACAAAACACAGAATACAAAAAAAATACACACATGCACAAATAGAAAAACACCTTCAACTTCATCTTCATATCCTTCCATGTATACCTGAAAATATTTGAAATATAATCAATTATCGAAATATGTGAGGCAAAATAAAATAATTGTAAATCCGAAACATAAGACCCCTTACTTTTATTGTCAGTTGGATTCAACATAACATTGATAATTATAGCACTATCCCAAATTTTAGAGAAACAAGCAAGTATGTTTCCTAGAATATGAGATGAAAAATGCGAGTGATATTGGTTAGTGGAAAACCATCTCACTCAGCAAGACTTTGGAACCAAATATGACCTAATAAACTAACTATTTTTTAGTGAACCACCAACAAACTTAGGGCTTTAAGAGAAAAGAAATGAAATGAGAGAAAAAATTGTCTTACTTGTGTAGCGGTGTCATGTGAAATTCTTAGCGGCATCTTTGTTGGTAATGAGTTTTTAGGCAACAATCGATGATTTGCAATATGCAATTCCGAGCTTATTGAAAGACTACTATCGGTTTAGCATTCATATGAGAAAAAATGAAACATATGAGGAAAAATGAAACATAATTATGATTCCAATCACTAATACTTTAGTTTTGATGTAATTCATAAAATTCCCGTTCGCTGGAAACTAACTCAATGTTAAACCAATGAAGAAAATCATCATGCATGGTGCAATTATAATGCCACGCTTATAGCCAGCCTCTATCAACACATGCCCCTACAACCGGTGCAAATATTTTTGTCAATTTTCTCGGCTTGATGTAATTATTCAATAAAAACTCATGGCCTAACCTTGTCAAGTCCAATAATTCCAAAATGGGCAATTAAAGTTTTAATTTTGCAAGCAAATCTTACCATTTACTACAACAAAACAAATATAAACAAATTAAATTTTACCAAATTCCAAACCCAAAAAAAAAAAAATCCACCTAAGGAAGGAAAACTGGAAAATAAGATTTTCAATAATCAAAGTTCAAATAAGATCTTAAGCTTAATATCCATACTCATTCCAAAGTAAGGCCCATCATTTTACCGTCCTTTGACCGCTCTCAACCTGTACGAAGCAGACATGTTTAATGGAGGTCCTCTCGAATTGGGCGTGATGTAGGAGAGAAAATGCACATAGTATTTCTATGTAGGATTTCAACAAATGGTTCATTTGTCTAATGATTTCAATTATAAATTTGTATTGGCCTAACAGTGAGAGAAAGGGAGAAATACAGAGAGAGAGGAGTGAAAGAGGGAGGAATTAAAACAAAAAAAAGGAGATGAACGCAGATGCTCATGAATGCAAAAATTACTGATTCCTTAACACATCATTAACGCAAAGATTAATTTTATTCATAGATAAATAACTAACAAAAATTTGGAACAAATATCATGGATAAATACTCTTTCAACTAAACCATGTACTGAAAAAAAAAATTTAATCATTGAACACATATGTTCATGAATTCAAAAAACAAACATATAATCATTGAAAATTTATCATCATACATGTGTGAAAGAAGCTATTAAAACTATAACAAAAGTCATGAAGCTAGACCGGACGTAAGTTGCGATACATTAAAAAAGGTAGTGATATTTACACCGAGTCCAACAACACCTCCGGATGTACGATATTTTTTGTGATAGCTGATCCATTAGGAGGGAGAAGAACACTGATGCGATTAGTTGACGTGCATCTAGACATGGCCACATATAGGTGACCATGATTGAATACAGGCGAGAACAGATCTACACCAATAAACTTGACTGACTAGCCCAGAGACTTGGTGATTGTCGTAGCATATGTTAAGCGTACTGGGAATTGGCATCTAGTCATTTGAAATGGTAAATCTTTAGATGACGGTGATAATGATATCTGTGGGATGAAACACAGATTTCCAAATTTGTCACCAGTTAGAATTCTAGTCTCAATAACCCGCGATGCGCACTTGACAACCATTAGTCTAGTCCCGTTAAAGAGGCCATCTTTTGGGGCTATATTCCTTAACAAAATGATAGGGCACCAGACCTTTAGCTCCAACTTGAAAGGCGGTAAACCTGACGGGTTTACGGAGTTCAGAAACTCACTTGACCAGGATAAATTTGTAGAACAACATCATTGATAGAGCAGACATCATCATTCTGAGCGGCAAGAATTGTGCGCTCAGTTAAGTAGGATGGGGTTACTACACCGAGCACATCTAGTTATGGATAAACTCTATAAATTAGTTAATGTAGAGTTCAACACCTGTGTATCGTTGGTGGAAGTTCAACAGTATCCTACGTACTGATCCCAATCTAAGTATGATGTGAAACATATCAGTACATGTAAATGAATAATTAGATGGTTTTATTTAAAAAAATCTATAATATAAATCACCTCTTCCAAGAAGGATGCATGAGAAGAATTTACAGGATGATTGCTATTCAAACGCATGTTTATGCTTAAAGTCAATACGCACACACTCGCCCACATTGCAGAATGTCTTAAGGATGCACCAACAATTTGTTCTCGCCCACCCTTAGTTATCACCGGTAGTATTTGACAGAAATCCCCACCAAGCACGATCGTGATATCGCCGAATGGTCGGTTATCATCACGAACATCGCGGAGTGTGCCATCAACTGCTTCAACACCATGTCATGCTGCATGGGAACCTCATCCCATATTATCAAGCGAGCCTCCCTAAATAATTTCCCATGTGTTGATTGTTTGTTGAAACCACATACCGAGCTTTTTATGATATCGAAAGGAATGTAGAATGTAGAATGAGATGTTCGATCGCCTAACAACAACAACGAAGCAATTTCTGATGAAGCAACTGTAATGATGATATGACCTTCACTACACATTTTAGTGGTGATGGTGTTGTACAAAAATATTTTTCCTGTTCCTGCACCTCCACTGAGAAAAAATATTTTGCCCTGATTTTCAGCAACGGAGATAGTGATAGCATCATAAGTCGTACATTGAGCATTATTTAAAACATCAATATTCAAAAGGTCATTCAATTGATTTGCTTCGTTTCTTAGTTGCATATGGTCAATCAACAATCTTTTACATGTAACATTACTCTAATTTTCAACGGAGTGTGGCATAGGTGGGAAGTCATCCAATTTTTTGCTAGATTCATGTAGCAACTGATCAATCAAATATAAACCATAATCTTTGATCTGAGGCTGCATTGGATCGCATATGCTAAAAGTTGTTTGTAGCTTGTGACGAAGATCGTCACATATATGGACGGAGAATTGATCCCATAGGGTGCATGGCTATATTTGTGAGCATTCTACCAGAATGATGCAAAATAGTCTCCGTAACTGGTGTCCAATATTCATGGTTGAAGCCTCCTGGAGGCATTGTTCCCACTCTATATCATTTTCCAAGACCCCCATAGCTACACAAGCTGATTTGAAACTATAATGAAACACACCATTGATCGTGCGTAGAGAATCAAAAGACCGTGGTCCTCTAACAATTGTTAATAGCAATCGAAGGTAAAATCGCTCCCCAGAATTGGGCGTAGCAAAGTATAATCTGCCAATTGGAAAACCGGTTTGCCTCGAAGTCCAAATCTTCCAACCTTTGTTCCAAAAAAAATGTTGGGGAAATGATTGGTATGTGTAGGCACGTGCAACATCATTTGAAGAACAACAATCAAAGAATCTAGTCAGAGTTATGTTTTGACTCCTAGACCCAAGTCTAATTGTTTCAAGTGTTTTAGCAGGATCGTAAACAACTTGATGCATCCTAGGTAAATGTAGATCTAGCCGTACAACCGAAGGAATTTCTTCATGGAGAGGATAATAGAAGAGTAGCCATGCAGCCTCTGTCGGTCCAATATATCTTGCATCAAGGTATTGCTTTATCTCATTGTTTCCATCGGGTCCCTCTAAAACCATAGTTGTGCGGTCATAACCTTTGTAAATGTACTTGTGGATATATTTGACACACCTCAATTCTGCACAGACATCCACGTTTATATGACAGTTGAAATTTCTTGACTAGTGTGGATTGTAAGGTACAACGTCCCGATTATCAAATGTAAGCCCTCTGGTGGTGTAAGACTGACCATTACGGCAACAACGGCAAACAGGGTACCCATGTTCATCCATAGTAGTCGAATCTGCAAAGGCTTTTGGATAATGGAACTGAAATGCACCATTCACCATTCACAATGCAAGTTGAATGTGGGTTTCAAGAACCACATGGACCATGAACCATACAACTCTTGATTGTTTTGTAGAGAGTTGGATCAATGGATGGATCTAGGAATTCAGCACTAACTAACTGATCCACTTGTGCAGTTGTCTGAATTTTGTCTGGACCATGAAGGAAGAATAAAGCTTGCATGTGTGGTAACCCTCATTTTTTGGAACTCAATGGTGAATACATGAGCAACTTTTCGACCAAAAATTTGTTCACTTTTTACCTCATGCATCAGGGCACGCCGTTTTAACTCATACACGGGCAACTATGTGACGCCCCTAAAATCAGGTATCCCGTTGACCACCCGTCAACTCTCGGAAATACCCGTGATTGTTGCAAAATTCGACATCACGTCTATCACATCCATGTAACTAGGATTACAACCCATACGTGGATCCGTGTTTCCTTTAATTCATTTAATCCCATCGAGGTTCAACATACTCCAATGTATCTCATTTAAAGTCCATTTGTGTCATTGGAACCTGTGAAGACCCTGCCCCATTACCGGGACCCTGTCTTCCAAGGGTTAACCTCCCATTACCGGGATATCACCACCCTCCACCAAAGGATTTCGGCTAACCTGTGGGTCAAACCCCCACAGTAGCCTTTACCTCCGTCCCACATCGGGGAAGGAGTCGTCTCCCCACCCCCATATAAGCCGAAGCACCATATGAGAGCAGTACCCAAGTACCAGCTACTTGGGTACTGCTCTCATATGGTGCTTCGGCTTATATGGGGGTGGGGAGACGACTCCTTCCCCGATGTGGGACGGAGGTAAAGGCTACTGTGGGGGTTTGACCCACAGGTTAGCCGAAATCCTTTGGTGGAGGGTGGTGATATCCCGGTAATGGGAGGTTAACCCTTGGAAGACAGGGTCCCGGTAATGGGGCAGGGTCTTCACATAAAAAGGCGCCTTTTATGTGAAGACCCTGCCCCATTACCGGGACCCTGTCTTCCAAGGGTTAACCTCCCATTACCGGGATATCACCACCCTCCACCAAAGGATTTCGGCTAACCTGCGAGGCAAACCCCCACAGTAGCCTTTACCTCTGTCCCACATCGGGGAAAGAGTCGTCTCCCCACCCCCATATAAGCCGAAGCACCATATGAGAGCAGTACCCAAGTACCACAGTGTGCTACTTGGGTACTGCTTCCATATTGTGCTTCGGCTTATATGGGGGTGGGGAGACGACTCCTTCCCCGATGTGGGACGGAGGTAAAGGCTACTGTGGGGGTTTGACCCACAGGTTAGCCGAAATCCTTTGGTGGAGGGTGGTGATATCCCGGTAATGGGAGGTTAACCCTTGGAAGACAGGGTCCCGGTAATGGGGCAGGGTCTTCACATAAAAGGCGCCTTTTGTGTGAAGACTCCTCCCATTACCGGGATATAGGTCTTCCAAGGGCAATCCTCCCATTACCGGGAACCCGCCCTCCACCAAAGGATTTTGGCTAACCTGCAGGACTCGCCCCACAGTAGCCTTTACCTCCGTCCCACATCGGGGAAAGAGTCGTCTCCCCACTCCCATATAAGCCGAAGCACCATATGAGAGCAGTACCCAAGTAGCACACTGTGGTACTTGGGTACTGCTCTCATATGGTGCTTCGGCTTATATGGGAGTGGGGAGACGACTCTTTCCCCGATGTGGGACGGAGGTAAAGGCTACTGTGGGGCGAGTCCTGCAGGTTAGCCAAAATCCTTTGGTGGAGGGCGGGTTCCCGGTAATGGGAGGATTGCCCTTGGAAGACCTATATCCCGGTAATGGGAGGAGTCTTCACAGAACCAAAGAACACATAGCCCAAAAGTATGGCATTACGCAAGCTCATGCCAACCACACTCAATCACAAGGCATAATGTTAAACATATAGCACGCCCATACAATCACTTTTCCATAGAATTACCAACCAAGTAATTTCCACATCACAATTTCAAGTTAGGAAAATCTATTCTAACCCATTTACATACTCCTTTTTCATACCCATTTCACCTATTTCATATGCATAAATGAGTGACATATATATTTCCTTTAACCCATACATTTCATATAACACTATAGGTAAGAAATGAACCAAAGTAGGGAAACCCCTACCTCTTGGAACGTAAAAGAAAGGGAGAAATCTCAAGAACAACTACCAAGCCCCAAACCTTTGATTTTTCAAAATCCTCTCTTTGGATCTTCGACGAAACTCTTCGTTCTTGGTACGTACGCATAGCCCTCGCCGCGTAGACCAACTTTAGTTCTTGTCCGAATGATTCCAATCGACGGAACTCCGTAGATCGCAAGGAGAAAGATAGAAATTTGATTTTTTCTCTCTTTCACTTTTCCCTTCTCTACCAACGTGTGGTGTGTTGAACAAGTGGGGATAATATCTGATTTTCAGATATTTTTGCCCCTATTTATACTTTTAATTGTGCGGTCCACATTGTCCCGCTCGTTTATCACTTTCGGGTCCTTTTTTAACCCAAAACGACTTAATTAAGTCTTGATTGCAGTTCAAATTAATTTTATTTGAACTTCCTTCCAATTATAAGAAAATTTTATAATTTCTATTTTTGGGACTTTTAAAAGTTCATTCGTCACCTAATTGTCTCGAAAAATGTGTAAAATCCGCCTATCTCAAAATTCGATGAAAATTGACGTAGTAACTCTATTTTGTGATACGAATCCAACGGTGAGGTCCGTTGCGTCATCCAATCCGTTACCCTTTTTCAGGAAAAAATTCAAATTTACCCAGGTTTTACATTCTTCCCCCCCTTAAAAGAATTTCGTCCCCGAAATTTACACATACATACACATTCAATCACATGCATATGTAACCGTCATATAATACTAAATGACTATATAATGTACCTCCATCCTTGAATAAGAAAGAATAACTAGTACGAAAAGTGTCCTCGTGCTCCCATGTTGCCTCCATTCTTCGGTGCTGCCACAACAGCTTGACTAGCCTCGTGGTCTTGCCTCACAAAACCTGATCCTGGCTATCCATGATGCGCACTGGTCCCTCCTCAAAAGTCCTATCAGCATCAACCACAAGCTCTCCCCAATCCACCACATGAGTCGGATCTGGGGGATATTTTTGGAGCATAGAGACATGAAATACTGCGTGAACACCTGATAGATTTAGGAGTAATGCTAATCGATAAGCAACTATACCCACCCTCTCGAGTACCTCAAAGGACCCGATGTACCTCAGTGCCAGCTTTCCCTCCTTGTCGAACCTGACCACTCCTCTTTTAGGCATCACCTTTAAGAAAAAATAATTTCCCACCTCAAACTATAGAGGTTGTTGCCGTTTGTCGGCGTAGCAATTCTGCCAGCTCTGAGCCGTGAGGAGACACTTCTATATAAGGTCCACCTTCTCAGAGATGTCTCTAACCAAATTTGGACCCATAGAGGGTCTCTCTCCCACCCCTGTGTAACATACTAGAGATCGACAAGGCCTCCCATATAATGCCTCATAAGGTGCCATCTGTATACTTGCCTGATAACTGTTGTTGTAGGCGAACTCTACCAAGGGTAAGTGATCTTTCCAGCTACCCCTGAGATCCAGAACGCATGCCCGCACAGCATGTCCTCTAACTTCTAGATGGTCCTCTCCGACTGACAGTTCGTCTAGGGATGAAATGTTGTACCCATCTTCAATTGAGTCCCCATAGCTTGTTGGAAGCTCTCCCAAAAGTGGGCGGCGAACCTAGGATCCCGATCAGGCACCCTATGCAACCTGACAATCTCCCGTATTTACAATCTGCAGAAGTCCTCCAGTTAGAAGGTCATCCGCACTGCTAGAAAGTGTGTTGACTTCGTAAGCCGGTCCACTATTACTCACAGCACGTCATGTCCCCGCAGTGTCCGTGGCAAGTGGGTCACAAAATCCATCGTGACATGCTCCCACTTCCACTCGGCTACCTCCAAGGGCTAGAGTAACCCTACAGGCCTTTGATGTTCAACCTTATCCTGCTGACATATGAGACATCATCTGACAAAGTCTCCAACATCTATCTTCATCTCGCTCCAATAATACTAGTAAGGAAGATCATGGTACGTTTTTGTGCCACCTAGATGCATAGAGAAACAAGAGGAATGAAACTCTCTGAGAATCTCCTCTCTGAGTTTCACAAACTAGGGAACCACAATTCTTCCTCTAAACTGAAGACTACCATCCGAGTGAATGACCCAGCCCTTGTCACCCGTACCTGCCTGTACCCGATCCCTAATGGATGATAACTCTGTTTCCTGACTCTAAGACTCAATCACTCTGCTCAGTCGGGAAGTTGTAGCCCCCAAACTCGCTAAAGTACCCTGAGTCTGTTCTCTATAGTGTAGCCCGAACTGTCCTACGGTCCCGAGCATCTGCCACTGCCGGGAAGTTATACTAGCCAAGACTCCCCGTGATTTCTCCATAAGTGCATTAACCACCACATTTGTCTTACCATGATGATAATGCAAAGTGAAGTCATAGTCCTCCAAATACTCCATCCACCTACGTTTCCTCATGTTGAGGTCCCACTATGTAAAGATGTACTTCAGACTCTTGTGGTCCGAAAATACCTTGAATTACTCACCGTATAAATAGTGGCACCAAGCCTTCAAGGCAAAGACAATGGCCATCAACTCCATGTCATGTGTGGGGTAATTCTGCTCGTGGTTCTTTAACTACTTAGAACCATAAGCCACCACCCTCCCGGACTACATCAATACACAACCGAATCCGTCCTTCGAGGCATCGCAATACACTGTGTACCTCTGTCCCCCTTTCCAAAACTATTACAATAGGAACTGATGTAAGCCTCCTCTTCAACTCCTAGAATACCTTCTCACAAGCATCATTCCACTCAAACTTGACCTCCTTCTGGGTCAACTTGGTCATAGGAGTAGCTAATCGAGAGAAATTCTCAATGAACCTCCTATAGTACCCTGCCAATCCCAAGAAATTGCGTATCTCAAAGACTAACTTTGGCCTCTCCCAATTCATATCTTCTTCAACCTTTTCCCAGTCCATGGATACACTCGAAGCCAACACTACATGTCCCAAGAATTTCACCTGTGTAAGCCAAAATTCACACTTATTGAACTTGGTTTATAACTGATGATCTCTCAACATTTGGAGAACAATCCCTAAGTGATCCTCATGCTCCTCCTCAGACTTGGAGTAGATCAAGATGTCGTCAACAAAGACTACAACAAAGTGATCTAGGTAGGGTTGAAACACCATATGCATGAGATCCATGAATGCCGCTAGAGCATTCGTCAATCCGGAAGGCATGATTGTGAACTCAAAATGCCCAAATCGCATCCGGAACGCCGTCTTAGGGATATCCATCTCCCTAACCCTCAACTAATGGTAATCAGTGTGGAGATCTATCTTGGAGTAGATCCGCACTCCTCTCACTGATCAAATAAGTCATCAATCCTCAGCAAAGGGTATCTATTCTTGATAGTAACCCTATTCAACTACCGATAGTCTATACATAATCGAAGGGTTTTGTCCTTCTTCTTGGCAAACAACACCAGAGCGCCCCAAGGTGAAGTGCTCGGACTAATGAAACCTTTGTCCAATAATTCTTGCAACTGGACCTTGAGTTCTTGCAACTTAGCTAGCACCATCCTATGTGGAGTCATAGAAATGGGCGATGTATCGAGATGCAACTCCATGGTGAAGTCCACATCCCTATGTGGAGGTAATCTCCGTAGTTCCTCTAGAAAAATATCCTCATACTCACATATAACCCGAGGTAGACCTATCTCATGTCTCGCCTCATCCTCAAGAGTAAGGCTTGCAAGCCAACCCATCAACTGTCTGTGCCATCTAGAGTCATACAGGGCTTGGGGTAAAGCATCATGTTTTTCCTCTTCGAACTTAAAACAGACATCATCCAATGTGTAACCAATGACCCTCTTCCTGTCATAATCAATGACGACCCGATGTGCTGCCAACCAATCCATCCCAAGGATAACCTCAAACTCCGACATGTCCATGACCCTAAGGTCCACGGTGAGTAGAATTCCTGAGATCTCTAACTCACAGTCCCGACATATCTGATCAACTCTCACCCTGGCTCCTAGGGGAGAACTCAAATGATGTGGCCTTTCCAAGGTCTCAACCTCTAAGCCCAAGTCTTTCACATATGATGCAACAATAAAAAAATGCGAGGCACCAGAATCGAATAACACTCTAGCCCATAAGCGAGAGAGTAGAAATGTACCCTATATTACCAACGGATCTACTAACTTAGTCTGTGGCACCATGGCGTAGACACGCCCCTAGGTTCCCGAAGTCCCGACTTGGGAGCCCTAGCCTCAACCTCGACCTCGACCCATGCCCTGGTCCATCTAGCCTAATTGCGGAGTCCCAGCTTGTGAAGTAGTAGGGGCCCGTGTAGCACCTCAAAATTGATACTAGCTTCCTTGGCCCATGGTGGGGTAGTGAAGGGTATAATGCATCTGTGGCTATTCCACCGAAGTCTGGGACTGAGATGACCCGTAACCCTTGGATCCCTACCTCTAAGGGCAATCCCGTTTCATGTGACCTTGCTGGTGGCAATGAAAACATGCCCCTGAGCCTGCCTGGCTAGGAGCCCTGAATTGTCTCCCGCCATGAGAGGATTGACCATGGCCTTGACCTTGATGATTGTGGCCCTATTCTTGGAATCCTTGAGGGGTAAAAGTCCTTTATTTCTTCCCCAAGCTAGAAGAAGATGATTGTCCCTCCTTCTTCTTGTCTTTTACACCTATTTCCTAGTTGTTCTGTGCATTTTCTACCTCTTTCTCAATGATCATAGCTGTCATGACCATCGAGTCCAAGTCTTGTAGAAGAAGACCCATAATTTTACCTCAGATGGACAACTTCAAGCCATCCTCGAACTTCCTCACCTTACCCATGTTAGTGGCCACATAGTCATCGGTAAAATGTGGTAATTCCATGAACTTAGCCACGTATTCTATCACCGTCATTGTCCCTTGTTGCAAGTCCAATAACTCCTGGGCCTTTGCATGTCTTGCAGCCGCCGAAAAATACTTGCCCATTAAGAGCTCTTTGAACTCTATCCAAGTTACAGCCTCCAAATTCTTGGAGTCCTTCACCCAATCCCACAACAATTGTGATTCTCCCTCCAGTTGAAATGTTGCTAGGGTTATCTTGGTGGCATCAGAACCGATCTCCACAACCCTCAATACCTTATCGACTTGTCGAAACAAATGGTCAGCCACCATAAGATTCACCCCTCCCATGAAGATCGGAGGCTGATGTGCCTTGAACTTCTGGAGTTTGCTTGAGGCTACTTGTCCTCGAGTTGCACCAGTCTGTGTAATGGTGGCAGCCGTAGCACTAGCCTGTGGTATGGTAGTAGTTGTCATACCAATAACCTCCACTACAGCTTGTTGGTCAAAAGCCTGTGGTGGTTGGTTATTGTTCCATCTACCCCGATGTCCCCTTCCTCTAGTTGCCATCTACACACATGCCAGATTGCAATAGAGCATTTATTTAGTATTCCGTGATAGGGACCGAACTTGAAACATTGAGATTTATCTCCTTGTTTCCCTAGTAGTGTTTATACCCCCACTAGTAAACATTCATACCTTGAACTATCTTGTTCATTTCTTTTCTGACTCCCAAGGTTATGTTTTCTAACTCTAGTGTCCCTTTCTATATACATTTTACCATGTATATTATTCACATAATCACATAACACGTAATCATGTAATGTACGATGCATGTAATGGTCTAAACCCAATGCCCATCAAGCCATAGGTAATCTGTATACCTGTGCTCTGATACTAAACTGTGATGCCCCTAAAATCGGAGGTCCCGTTGACCACCTGTCAACCTTCGAAAATACTCGTGATTGTCGCATAACCCGACATCACGTTTATCACATCCCTGCAACTGGGATTACAACCCATACATGGATCCGTGTTTCCTTTAATTCATTTAATCCCATCGAGGTTCAACATACCCCATTGTATCCCATTTAAAGTCCATTTGTGTCATTAGAACTAGAGAACACATAGCCCAAAAGCATGGCATTACGTAAGCTCATGCCATCGCCACTCAATCACAAGGCATAATGTTAAACATATAGCATGCCTATACAATCACTTTTCCATAGAATGACCGACCAAGTAATTTCCACATCACAATTTCAAGTTAGGAAAATCTATTCTAACCCATTTACATACTCCTTCTTCATACCTATTTCACCCATTTCATATGCATAAATGAGTGACATACATATTCCTTTTAACCCATACATTTCATATAACACTATAGGTAAGAAATGAACCAAATTAGGGAAACCCCTACCTTTTGGAGCGTATAAGAAAGGGAGAAACCTCAAGAACAACTCCCAAGCCCCAAACCTTTGATTTTTCAAAATCCTCTCTTTGGATTTTTGGTGAAACTCTTCATTCTTGGTACGTACGCGTAGCCCTCGCCGCGTAGACCAACTTTAGTTCTTGGTCCGAATAATTCCGACCGACGGAACTCCGTAGATCGCAAGGAGAAAGATAGAAATTTGATTTTTTTTCTCTCTTTCTCTCTTCCCTTCTCTACCAATGTGTGGTGTGATGAACAAGTGGGGAGAATATCTAATTTTCATATATTTTTGTCCCTATTTATACTTTTAATTGCACGGTTCACATTGTCTCGCTCGTTTATCACTTTTGGGTCCATTTTTAACCCGGAACGACTTAATTAAGTTTCGGTTTTAGTTCAAATTAATTTTATTTGAACTTTCTTCCAATTGTAAGAAAATTTTATAATTTTCATTTTGGGGACCTTTAAAAGTTCATTTGTCACCCAATTGCCTCGAAAAATGTGTAAAATTTGACTATCTTAGAATTCGACAAAAATTGAAGTGGTAACTCAATTTCGTGATATGAATCTAATAGTGAGGTCCTTTACATCATCCAAGCTTTAGAGAAATATTGATTTTAAAGCCGCATTATAGTGGCAAATTATCATTTTGCCCTTTTTTAGAAAAAAATTCAAATTTACCCGGGTTTTACAAACTATGTCTGGACGATCCAAATAGGTTTGGTGTTCTAGTAAGGTAGCTGTTATTTCAGGCCATTTTGGGTTAGCCGTCATGCTGAGAAAGATGTCAGGGTGTTAGTGGTACCTTGTAATGACCATTGATTCATGAAAAATATAGCTTATGTTACGTGCACTCCTAGTAAAAAACGATGGCAGAACAAAGCGTTGTCTGATTTGATTGGGGCCCAACTCATCAACACTGATTCGCGTAAAGCTCCCGACGTAACTTATCCTGATTGAGTCTGATGTAAGATAACCTGTTTTGCTCCATTGATGCCTAAGCATCTACTACAAACTCTTCAAATAACTTTCCTCCTCAAAGAATTGTTGAATACTCAGTGGGACGTGGAAACATACAATAACTGTAAAATTGCATTTGTTTAATCCTTCTTACTAAAAAATCACTTAGTTCAGAGTTCCATTGACGTAGACCAGGTTCCCAACCAAGCTCACCAGTAGGGAATAAAAGTACATAGTGTAATGGTAAAAATGTTGGATGACACCCATTGATCTGGCTCAGCACTCTATTATCTCCTCTTAGGTGCAGAACAATATCCCGCATAGAACAACTATCACTACCATCACCATGCAAAATCATAGCTATTTCATTCGTGGTTGGAAGGTTGTACCAATGCTTATTAGTTGATGAGGTGTAATGAAGGTGAGCACATAAATCATGATCTGAAGATTCTGACTCAGTGAGAATTTCATGCGCACGTTTGTACTTTGAAGCAAAATGATTCATTGACAACAAACAACTCTATATAGTATGAAGGACATCACAATGTTAGTATTTTGTGCACATCGCATATTCAATACAGTGATTGGGTCGTATATATACAACTGACAATAGATGGGTGCGTGACCTTCCGGGGTAACAATGGCCCAGTCCGATGACGTAATTCCCCATGGATAGTGAATGACCTTGGTCCTCTTGAATTAAGTAATCTGTCATCAAGCTTAGCACCCAAGCTCGTGGAAGCATTGGTTGCATTGTACTCCCTAATATGTCGATGAAATGATTTTGATTGACCATCATGGTCATCATACAATGCACAAATATGAGGTGGGGGTGCAATCAGTTCTGGTAACTTAATTTTGCCTTGTAGACAACATTTTCCAAATCTTGGATTGGACAATCCTGTGTGAGTTAATCTCTCATCCCGCCAATGTAAGGCCGAACAATAAGGACACTGAATATTCATCTATCCTAGAAAATGATGATCATTACTGACATGGACAATCACATTCAATTTATCATCACTAACCATATTGACATCATCGCTAAAGGGTTCTGGTGGGGATCTAAAGGGTTACTGACAGGTCCACACATGGGTAACTGATAGTTAACTACCAAAACCAAGAAAAAGAAGGGAAGAGGTGTGACTGAAACAAAGAAAAAGAAAGATGATTGCAAACATGATCTCAAGCCACAAGTTAGGAAAAATGGTTTAGCCACAACCTAAAACAATGTGAATGAGAGAGATAGAGAGAGAGATGAGAGATACCTGGGTTAGTAGTAGAGAGATGTGACCAACTTGAATATCCTGATTCTCGAAACAAAAATGCCAAAATACAAGTGGACATGGTTTAAAGGTTAAAAATCAGAACACACTATCAAATGTGTAGCCCTATTAGATGGAATAACCAACATACTTAAGACATTTAGCATGGTAATTTCAACAAAATTACCATGCTAAAAACCATTAAAATGCAGAGTTTTCCTAGCTCATCTTGACACAGGAACAAACACTCATCGACAAGCTCGTAGATGTCAACGAAACCACTTACACCATCTATATTGATTTCAGGAGCATATGAGTAAAGCATAAAATTGATCCTGGGGTAGGGCACAAGGTTGGTTTGAAATTTAGTCACATCGACATTCAAGGCTGCATTAAACCTCAAAGAAGTAGTAAGTGAAGAAATCACCTGCGGCAAAGATGGCATAAACAAATTCATCAATTACAAGTGTCAATGTTAATTTTTAAGGAAACACCCTGAAATATATTAATTAGCGCTCATTCACCTGGGATTTGATTTCAGGAAAATGAACAAACAAATGAGAGAGAAAAAAAAACAAAGAAATTGAGCAAAAACTCTCTAAGAACTTTTTTCAAACATGTGGTGTCTATGGTTGGTAGTGGAGGTGACATTGAGCTTGGCAACAGTGACATTGACAGAGAGGGTGAGGTATTTACGGTAATAGAGAGTGTGAGGGATGGGGGTGGTGTTGCGTAGAAAGAGCATAGAAGAGGTGGGGATAGATGGGGGGTTAGTGTATATGTGAGAGATAGAGAGAGAAATGAGGGATACCTGGGTTAGCAGTGGCGGCGGTGCTGATGATGGTGTTGCTGACGAAGTGGCTATGGTGGTGTCGCTAGGGTGTAATAGAGAGAGAGAGGGAGAAAGTAAGGATCGACAGTGGAATGGCTTGAGAGAAGTGTAGTTTTGAGAGAGAGAGAGAGAGAGAGAGAGATGGAAGGGTGGTGACATACCTGAAAGTGAGGTGATCAAGAGGTCTAATTTAGAAAAATAATTTGAGTGAGAGGGGATGAGTTTGGGGGGAAATGAAGAAAGATTGGTAGCCGTTAGATGAAATGAATTGTGACCATACGATCAGCTTGTTGAAGCCCATTGTGTTTTATATTATAGATACCAGTTAAACATCATCAGTGTTCCGGTGGAGGACTAGCCATACCGATAGGAACACCGTAGATATACAACCAAAAATATTATCATGCATACTAGTTAAACTATCTTAGTAATCCAAAAGGACAAGTCGTTCATGAGGATCACTTAGGTCATTAATCTGATAGTTATATAGAGTAGTTAAACAACCTTAATAATCCAGAAGGACAAGCCATTCATGAGGATCATTTAGGTCTTGCACCATGCATCAGTAGAACATCCTCAACATTCCGGTGGAGGACTAGCCATACTGATAGGAACACCGTAGATATATAACCGGCAGGTTCATGATGCACTGATGACATAATTCCAAGCACAACACCAAAATTATGTACATCACTGTATCCTGCATGAAGCGTATAATACTTATATAGATAAATATATGAATAAAACATCAGCATTTCTAGTAATTAACCAATATTGTAAATATGTTTACCTCTCATTGGAGGATATAAGTAACTACTCACGCCCCATTGCTACAGACAAGTAAGGAGTGCAGGCAGTTTTCATTACAAGTAAAATTAAAATACAGACTCTAAAACTTCTTTCACAAGGAACAACTGAAACACAACCACCTTTATTATCAGTGAAGACAAAAGGGTAGTCGCAGTTTAACTATCCGAATAGAAAGATATAACAGAAATATAAAAATACAGAATTTCGACTGAAGTATATGAAAGACCGGATTTGTATCTGACTTCTTCTCTCTCTTTCTTTTTCTCTTTCTCTTTTCTTCTTTTTCTCTTTTGAACTATCTATGGATTCCATTATGTCTACCCACCCTGAAATGGAGAATTGCATGCATATTTATAGAGGGGAGGAAGCAGGAAGTGGCAAGATGATCTTTAGCTGCCAAAGGGGACCATCCGGACAGCAATCCCACCGTTTAGATGGTGGCATCTTGATGGAGCTATACCTTTTTGGACGCTGACTATGACGCCCCTAAAACTGGGGGTCCTTTGTCAACAGTTGACCATCCGTCAACCTGCGAAAATACTCATGAGTGTCGCCCAATCTAAGATCATGTCAATAGAATCCCTTTAACCGGGATTGTTACCTATGCATATAACACATGTATATTTTGCCATTTGACCCAACTAGGTTCAACATATCACAATTTATCTTAATTTTTTATCCATTTATATCCTTGGAACCACAGAACTCAAAGTCCAAAAGCATGAAAAAATAATTTTAAAATTTCAAATTTTTGGAAGGTCTACTTGTAGGGTGAGCTTACTAGAAAATTCCTACTGGTAGGGTTTGCCTACTACACAAAGTTGTACTGGTAGGCTGTACCAAAAGGCTTTGTCCAGTTTTGCATGTTTCCTCTGTTTTTTATTTCCAATTCATTTCAAACCTACCCAAACTCATATAACATATATTTGTACATCAAATACAGTTAAAACTACTTCTGTTACAATTATTTTTCAAAAGATTACATGTCCAAGACATAAATTTCACAATGTATTACAAAATATTGATTAAAGGCCACAAGTCGGCCTCTCTTCATCCATGGGGCCCCGAATAAGAGTCGTCAATCGGCGTGTATTCCCCACTTGAAATGTTTTCCCATATAGGGTGAGCTACGCTCAATAGAGTATCTCCTACAGAGACTATTCCCCATCCTAAGTGCATATGAAATGTGTACATGCAACAATCAACAACCATTATCCATTCCAATCAAGAACATGTAATTCTAGATGGAAATTCTACCATGTCTGTCTTGATATAAGATGATACTCACTCATATACTTTAACCCGAGTCCTCACCGACTCCCACAATACAATGCAATGCACGTATTTATAAAATGAAATCATTGTTGGATATTACCCATCGAATGAATACTTTATAAAACAAAATCATGTGTGTTTATTGGGTATCAGATTTTGGAATCACATCATTGGTTCTATACGCCATTACACTTTTCCGGAATTCCAACACAGGGGAGTGTACGAACCAAATAGCCGGGTTTTTCACCTAAGGGAGAATCTATCCCTTCTTGGTATACACGACACAAGTTGTTTATGCAACATGCAACTCGCCCGAATCTTCGATCCAACCTTCCTAAGTCCACTTATCAAGCACCAAGAGAAGTGTTTGATTAAACCATGTACACACATCCACACTCATGCCTAATGCCCATGAATGGGATGCCAATTTTATGCCCAAAATGCGATGATTGCCAAATGGGCAATCTAAACCGCATATCATCATATTCCATGGCAACTTACATCATATGCATGTAATCACCAAAATCTATCACACCGTCAATATATCACAAAGCATACATCAACGAGAATATCACAAGCATGTTATACATCATTCATGCCATAACAAACTTAATTCTCACATAGGCATTTAGCAAACACCTTTAAGGCACCAATCATGTTATCACACAAAATTGCCCACATAATAACAAGTTTCAAGAAATTATACAAATAATTTCCCTATACTAAATTCAACTAGAAATCGGTCTAAGCCATTCCTACACTCATTTCCTCATTTCCATAACAATAGGCAATTTCTATACGCCTAACCATTTCTTATGGACACCATTGGTTAGAAATAAATCAAACTAGGAGGGAACCCTACCTCTTGAATCGTAAAATGAAGGGTAGAACCTTCAAGAATACCTCCCAAGCCTAAAACCCTTCATTTCCCCAAAATCTTCTATTTGGATCTTTGGTCAAATCCTTCGTTCTTGGTATGGTTGCGTAGCTCTCGTCCAGGTGATCAACTTTAACTATTGGTCCGAGTCAATTCAACCAACAGAGCTTCATAGATCGTAGGGAGAAGGTAAATTTTTTTTTTCTCTATTCTCTCCCTTTCTCTTCTAACATGTGTCAACTGGTAGAAATGGAGAGAAATAAGATATTTTATAAAATTCCGTTCTTGTCCCAAAATGACTTAATTCCGTCATAATTTAAGTTAAAATTATTTTTATTTGAAATTTCCTTCAATTATAAGAAAATTTTATAAAATTTATTTTTAGGAACGTTTGTAAGGTCACCCGACACCCAGTTGTCTCGTAAAATATGAAAAATCTGACTATCCCAGAATTCGATAAAAATTGACGGGATAGCTAGATTTCGTGAGACAAATCCAACGGTAAGGTCCGTTTCATCATCCGAGTTCTATAAAACTTCAAGTCTACAACCCATATCGTAGCGACAAATTATCGTTCTGCCTCTTTTGTGAAAAGTTTAAATTTACCTAGGTTTTACATTTTTCACCCTTAAAAGAATTTCATCCCTGAAAGTCACACACACATACACACTTAGCCTCATGCATACGACACAATAACTTTATACTTAAAATTATAGAATTGTACCTCCATTATTGAATAAAAATGGATAATTGGTATGTATAGCGTCCTCACGATCCCATGCCGCCTCCTCCACTCCGTGGTGCTGCCACAACACTTTTACTAGCCTCACGGTCTTGCCTTACAAAACCTGATCTCGGCTATCCATGATGCGCACCGGTCCTTCCTCGAAGGTCTCGTCTGCATCAACAACAAGCTTGCCCCAATCCACCACATGAGTCAGGGCTGGGGTGTATTTTCGAAGAATGGAGGCATGGACTATTGCTTGAACACCTGATAGATTTGGCGATAACACCAACCGATAAGCAATTGTACTAACCTTTGCAAGCACTTCAAAGGGCCTAATATACCTCGGCGACAGCTTTTCCCGCTTGCCGAACCTAACCACTCCTCTCTTAGGAATTACCTTCAACAAAACATGATCTCCCACCTCAAACTCTAGAGGTCACTGTCGTCTGTCGGCATAGCTCTTCTATAGGATCTAAGCCATGAGAAGACGCTTTCGTATCAAGTCCACCTTCTCCGAGGTGTCTCTATCGAATTTCGGACCCATGGAGGGTCTCTCTCGTACCTTCGTCCAACAAACTGGAGAACGACAATGCCTCCCATAAAGTGCCTCATAGGGTATCATCTGTATGCTCGTCTGATAACTATTGTTGTAGGCGAACTTGACTAAGGGTAAGTGCTCTTCCCAACTATCCTTGAGATCTAGGACGCATGCCCATAGCATGTCTTCTAAAGTCTAGATGGTTCGCTCTAACTGACCGTCTGTCTGGGGATGAAAAGTAGTACTCATCATCAACTGTGTCCCCATGGCTAGCTGGAAACTCTCCCAAAACTGAGCCATAAACCTAGAATCCTAATCCGATACTATAGATATGGGCACCCCATGCAACTGGACAATTTCTCGTATATACAACCTACAGAATTCCACCAGTGTGAAGGTCATTTGCACAGCTAAAAAGTGTGTCGACTTCGTAAGTCGGTCAACTATCACCCATACCGCATCATGCCCTTGTGATGTTCGACGCAAGTGGGTCACAAAATCTATCATGACATACTCCCACTTCCACTCAGCTACCTCAAAAGGATGGAGTAACCCTACTGGTCTATGGTGTTCAACCTTAACCTGCTGACAAGTGAGATATTGACTAACAAAGTCCCCAACGTTTCTCTTCATCTCGCTCCAGTAATATTAGGGATGAAGATCGTTGTACATCTTTGTGCCACCTGGATGCACCGCAAAATGGGAGCAATGGAACTCTCTAAGAATCTCCTCTCTAAGCTCCGCAGACTGGGGAACCACAATCCTTCCCCTAAACTAAAGACTACCATCCGTATGCATAGTCCAGCCCTCCTCACTTGTACCCGATCCCTAATGGACAATATCTCCATGTCTAGTCCCTGGGACTCTATCACTCTGTCCAGTAGGGAAGGCATAGCCACCAAACTCCCCAAAGTACCCTGAGTCTGATCCCTGTAGTGTAGCTTGAACCGTTCCACAATCTCGAGCATCTTCCACTCTCGGGAAGCCACACTAGCTAAGACTCCCCGTGACTTTCGGTTGAGTGCATTAGCCACCACATTTGCCTTGTCGAGATGGTAATACAAAGTGAAGACATAGTCCCCATATACTTCATCCACTTGTGTTGACTCATGTTGAGGTCTTGCTGTGTAAAGATGTACTTCAGACTTTTGTGGTCCAAAAATACCTAGAACTGCTCACCATACAGATAGTGGCGCCAAGCCTTCAAGGCAAAGACTATGGCTGCCAACTGCATGTCATGCGTAGGATAGTTCTGCTAGTGATTCTTTAACTGCCGAGAACCATAAGCCACCACTTTTCCCGATTACATCAAAACACAACCAAGTCCATCCTTTGACGCATCACAATACACTGTGTACCTTTGTCCTCTTTGTGGGACTATCAAAATAGGGGCAGAAGTAAGCCTCCTCTTCAACTCTTTGAATGCCTTTTCACAGGAATCATTCCACTCAAACTTGACCTCTTTTTGGGTCAACTTGGTCATAGGAGTAGCTAATCGAGAGAAGTCCTCAATAAACCTCCGCTAATACCTTGCCAATCCCAAGAAAATATGTATCTCGAAGACTAACTTCAACCTCTCCCAAATCATGACTACCTCAACCTTCTCCGGGTCCATAGATACACCCGAAGCCAACACCACGTGCCCTAAAAATTTCACCTCTGTAAGCCAAAATACACACTTGTTGAACTTGGCACACAAGTGATGATCTCTCAAGGTCTAAAGAACAATCCTCAAGTGACCCTCATGCTCCTCCTTAGACTTGGAGTGGATCAAGATGTCGTCAACAAAGACCACGATGAACTGATCTACTTAGGGTTGGAACATCCTATACGTGAGATCAATGAATGCCGCCGAGGCATTCGACAACCCAAATGGCATCACTATGAACTCGAAATGTCCATTTCACATCCTAAACACCATCTTAGGGATATCTACCTCCCTAATCCTCAACTGATGGTAGCCAGTGCAAAAATCTATCTTAGAGTAGACTCGCACTCCTCTCAGCTGATCAAACAAATCATCAATCCTCAGCAAAGGATACCTATTTTTGATAGTAACCCTATTTAACTACTAGTAGTCTATGCATAGTCAAAGGGTCTTGTCCTTCTTCTTGGAAAACAACACTGGAGCACCCCAAAGTGAAGTGCTCGGTCTAATAAAGCCCCTATCCAACAATTCCTGCAATTGGACCTTGAGTTCTTGCAACTCAACAGACGCCATCCTATGTGGAGTCATAGAAATGGGCAATGTACTAGGGTGCAACTCAATGGTGAAGTCTACATCCCTATATGGAGGTAATCCCGGTAGTTCATTCAAAAAAATATGCTCATACTCGAAAACCACCTGAGGTAAACCCAACTCTTGTCTAGCCTCGTCCTCCAGGGTAAGGCTTGCTAGCCAACCCATCGACTGACTATGCCAACGGGAGTCATACACTACTTGGGGTAAACCGTCATGTTTTTTCCCTTGAAATTTGAAACAAACACCCCTTGGTGTATAAGCAGTGACCCTCTTTCGATCACAATTAATGACGACTCAGTGTGTCGCCAACCAATCCATCCCAAGGATGACATCAAAACTCTGACATGTCCATGACTCTAAGGTCCACGATGAGTAGAATCCCCAAGATTTCTAACTCATAATTCTGACATATGTGATCAATATTCACCCTAGCTCCAATAGGAGAACTCACATGCAATGATTCTTCCAAAGTTTCGACTTCTAAGCCCAAATCTTTCACACATGATGCAACAATAGAATAGTGAGGTGCACCAGAGTCAAATAATAATCTTGCCCATAAGCGAGAGAGTAGAAATCTACCCTGAATAACTAACTGATGTCCTGCCTCAGTCCGAGGCATAATGGCGTAGACACGCCTCTGGATCTTTGAAGTCCCGACTTTTGAGCCCTGTCCTTGACCTCGACCTCGACCCATGCTCTGGATCATTTGGCCTAATTGCGGAGTCCCCGCTCATGAAGAAGTAGGGGCCTGTGCAGTACCTAGAACTGGTATTGACTTCACTAGCCCATAGCGGGGCAGGGAGGGACAAGGTATCCCACCGATGACTGGGACTGAGACGCCCCATAACTCTGGTATCCCTGTCTTTGAAGGCACATTATAAACATATAGCATGCCCAGATAAACTCAATTTTCAAGAGTTTACATAAATACATCCACATATCAAAATCAAGATTCAAGGGATTTCACAAATGAATTCCCTATGCCAAACCCAACTAAGAATTAGTCTAGGCCAATTCCGCACTCATTTTCTCATTTCAATAGCCCTAGTCAAGTGACTTAGGTCATTATGTACCTTTACCCATTCCATAGGACAACCTAGGTAAGAAATAAATCAAAGTAGGAGAAACCTTACCTCTTGGAGCATAAATAGAAGAGTAGAAGCCTCAAGACATCCTTCTAGCCCCCAAAACCTTGATTTCTCTAAAATCATCCTCTTGGATCTTCGGTGAAACTCTTCGTGCTTAGTATGTACGCATAGCCCTCGTCGCGTAGACCGACTTTAATTCTTGGATCAAGCAATTTCGACAGGCAGAACTCCGGGAATCGAAGGAGAAAGCTTGAAAATTTTGATTTTTTCCTCTTCTCTCTCTTTTCTCTCTTCCAACATGTGGTGTGCTGAACAAGGGTGAGGAAATATCTGATTTTTCAGATATTTCACCCTATTTATACTATTTAATTGCGCGGTCCACATTGCCCTGCACGTTTATCGCTTCTGGGTCCGTTTTTAACCCGAAACGACTTAATTAAATTTTGATTTCAGTTCAAATTAATTTTATTTGAACTTTTATTCAATTATAAGAAAATTTTATAATTTTTATTTTGGGGACGTTTAAAAGTTTATTCGTCACCCAATTGTCTCGAAAAAAGTGCAAAATTCGTCTATCTCAGAATTCCATGAAATTTGACGTGGCAACTCAATTTCATGATACAAATCCAACGACGAGGTCCATTGCTCCATTCGAACTCTTTAGAAAATATGTATTTTAAACCCGCATAATAGTGACAAATTACTATTTTGCCATTTATCGAAAAAAGTTTAAATTTTTCTGGGTTTTACATTTTTCCCTCCTTAAAAGAATTTCGTGCTCGAAATTTACACACGTATGCATATGCAACAGTCATGCAATACTACAAGACTATGATAATGTACCTCCATCCTCGAATAGGAAAGGATAACTGGTACGTATGGTATCCTTACGCTCCCATGTTGCCTCTTCCACTCCCCGGTGCTGCCATAGCACCTTCACTAGTCTCACCGTCTTGCCACGTAAAACTTGATCTCGGCTTTTCGTGATGTGCACCGGTCCCTCCTCAAAGGTTCCATCAGCATCAACCACAAGCTCTCCCCAATCCACCATATGGGTCAGATCTGGGGTGTATTTCTGGAGCATAGAGACATGGAATACCGCGTGAACACCTGATAAATTTTGCAGTAACACCAACCGGTAAGCAATTGTACCCAACCTCTCGAGTACCTCGAAGAGCCCGATATACCTTAGGGATAGCTTTCCTCGCTTGTCGAACCTGACCACTCCTCTTTTAGGCATCACCTTTAAGAAGACACGATCTCCCACCTTAAACTTTAGAGGCTACCGTCGTTTGTCGGTGTAGCTCTTCTGTTGGTTCTAAGCCATGAGAAGACGTTTTCATATCAATTCAACCTTCTTCAAGGTGTCTCTAACCAATTTCGGACCCATAGAGAGTTTCTCTCCAACCTCCTTCCAACAAACTGAAGAACGACAAGGCCTCCCATATCATGCCTCATAGGGTGCCATCCATATGTTTGTCTGATAATTGTTATTGTAGGTGAAATCCACTAAGGGTATGTGGTGCTCGTCCCAGTTACCCTTGAGATCTAGGACGTATCCCGTAGCATATCCTCCAAAGTCTGGATGGTCCTCTCTAACTGACTGTCCATCTAGGGATGAAAAGTTGTGCTCATCATCAATTGTGTCCCCGTGGCTCGCTGGAAACTCTCCCAAAAATGAGCCATGAACCTTGGATCCCAATTTAATACTATGGAAATGGGCACCCCATGCAATCGGACAATCTCCCATATATATAACTTGTAGAATTCCTCCCGTGTGAAGGTCATCCGCACAACCAAAAAGTGTACCGGCTTCATAAGCCGGTCCACTATCATCCATACTACGTCATGGCCTCACAATGTTCATGGCAAGTGGGTCACAAAATCCATTGTGACATGCTCTCACTTCCATTCAGCTACCTCCAAAGGATGGAGTAACCCTACTGGTCTCTAGTGTTCAGCCTTCACCTGTTGACCTGTGAGACATCAGTTAACAAAATCCCCGATGTGTCTCTTCATCTCGCTCTAATAGTATTGGTAATAAAGGTCATGGTACTTCTTTGTGCTACCTGGATGCACCACAAAACGGGAGCAATGAAACTCTCTAAGAATCTCCTTCCTCAACTCCACAAACTAGGGAACCATAATCTGTCCCCTAAACCCAAGACAACCATCCGGATGCATGGTCCAACCCTCATCACTTGTACCTAATTGTAATTAGTCCCTAATAGATAAAATCTGTGTATCCTGTGCCTAGGACTTGATCACTCTACTTAGTAGGGAAGGCGTAGCCATTAAACTTCCCAAAGTGCCCTGAGTTTGACCCATGTAGCGTAGCCCAAACTATCCCATAGTCTCGAGCATCTACCACTCCTGGGAAGCCACACTAGTCAAGACTCCCCGTAACTTCCGGCTAGGTGCATCAGCCACCACATTTGCCTTACCAAGATGGTAATGCAAGGTGAAGTCATAATCCTCCAGGTACTACATCCTCCTATACTGCCTCATGTTGAGGTCTCACTGTGTGAAGATGTACTTCAGACTCTTGTGGTCCGAAAACCTCTTGATCTGTTCACCATATAAATAGTGGCACCAAGCGTTCAAGGCAAATACAATGGCCACCAACTCCAAGTTGTGCGTATGGTAATTCTTCTCGTGGTTCTTTAACTGTCGAGAATCATAAGCCACCACTCTTCCCGATTGCATCAAAACACAGCCAAGTCCATCCTTCGAGCCATCACAATACTCTCTGTACCCCTGTCCCCTTTTCAAAACTATCAAAATAGGAGCTGAAGTAAGCCTCCTCTTCAACTCCTGGAATGCCTTCTCACACGAATCATTCCATTCAAACTTGACCTCTTTTTGGGTTAACTTGGTCATAGGTGCGGCTAAGCAAGAGAAGTCCTTAATGAACCTCCAGTAATACCCTTTCAATCCTAAGACTGAATTCGGCCTCTCTCAATTCATGATTGCCTCAACCTTCTTCGAATCCACTGATACACCCAAAGCCGACACCACATGTCCCAAGAATTTCACCTCAGTCAGCCAAAATTCACACTTGCTAAACTTGGCGTTCTCTCAAGGTTTGGAGAACAGCCCTCAAGTGACCCTCATGCTCCTCCTTAGACTTGGAGGAGATCAAGATGTCGTCAAAAAAGACCATGATAAACTGATCTAGGTAGGGTTGGAACACCCTATGCATAAGATCTATGAATGCTGCCGGAGCATTCGTCAATCCAAAGGGCATCACAATGAACTTGAATGCCCATACCATGTTCTCAATGCCATCTTAGGGATATCTACCTCTCTAATCCTCAACTGATGGTAGCCGGTATGGCGATCTATCTCGGAGTAGACCCGCGCCCCTCTTAGTTTATCAAACAAATCATCAATCCATGGCAAAGGGTACCTATTCTTGATAGTGACCCAGTTCAACAGTTGATAGTCTATACACAATCAAAGGGTCTTGTCTTTTTTCTTGGCAAACAATACCAGAGCACCCCATGGTGAAGGGCTCGGTCTGATGAAGCCCTTGTCCAACAATTCTTGTAATTGGACCTTGAGTTCTTGGAACTCAGTAGGTGCCATCTACTTGATGTTTTCCATTGTATTCTCTAGCCTCCTAACATCATCCCTCAAAGTGTGTTTGGCTTATAGGAATGGTTGAGTGTCACTCTCCCTCGGAATGATGCAAGAGATGGGGTAACGGAATGGTGGAATATGAAATGTACAAAATATGGGTAATGTTGTGAACAAAAGTGCTCCCCAAGTGCATGGAGTCTTTTGAATGTCATGTTTTACTTGGAAAAGTATTCCAAGGTTGTCTCCTCAGGGAAGGAAAGTTCAAGTGTGTGAAGGTGATTTTGTGAAAATGTAAAAGTGAAAAATATTTTGTTGTTATAAGTGTTGGTGAGTTGTGTTGTTAAGGAAAATGAAAAGAAAACAAGTGTTCGCTAATCCAAAAGGTTCATTCCAATGGGAATCCCAACTCAACTCAAAGCCTTCCTCCATTGGTGTGTAAATGAACGATTGATTAATGGGAAGTGAGGGACAAAATGGAAGTGAGGATCCAAGCATAACCCGTGACAATGCCTATGGGATATCAAAGACTCACACTCTGGTCCACACTCAATCAAGTCATATCAAACCACCGTACACTGAGGGGAGGAAAGGGGATGACTTGAAATGGTTTACCAAATAGAAGGTCTCCCTTGGATTAGCTAACTAAAACTCTAGCTACTCATGCAAAAAGGAAAGACATGCATAATGTAAAGAGACATAATGAAGAAATGGAACATGGAACTTAACTTAATGCAAGAAATCTTAAACTATGAAGAAAAATATGTAATACCTATTTTAAAGCTAGGAAATGAAGAAAAATTGAAAGCAACAATGGTGGAAACTAGAACATGTAACTAAACTTGCAATATGCTTGAAATAAATGAGATTAAAGTGCAAGAGTTAAGGATTACAAGAAATTTAAAGCTTACTACAACTACTATGGAAGGAAAAAGGCAAAAACATAAATTTCTATCTACTATTCATCATTTTCTTCCTTCGAGCTTTCTGAGCTTAGGTAGCCACCCTTTGAAATTATTGTGGAATGTGTATATATGGCGAAAGAGCTCTGCATTTTCATCCATAGGGGTCCTCTAGCTTGTGTGTGCAGACCTCCCATCAATGGGAGGTGAGTTAATGGCTTTTGAAAGGCTAGGTCAAGCCTAGCTTACATCCATCATTGCTACCTCCTTCTCTCCCATCATCCTTAATGTCATTGCCTCCAAAGTCTTCAACTAGAGTGTAGGAGGCATGTAAATGCGTAAGGGAAGTTAGGGGACAAGTAGGAGAATCAATGGTGGGCACCCCCAAGCAAGTGGAGTATGATTTGCAGACGTTCTGGGCATTCTGGGCAACGTACTGGTACGACAATCACCAGTAACTAAAAAGTACCGGTACGCTCTACTTTGGACCAGTTTTTGTATAATTTTCATAACTTCTGATCCAACCATTCACGTAAGCTACACTTTTGACACCATATAGAGGACATCCAGATCTACAATTTTCATGCTTTGAACTTCTTCAGATTCGAAGTGTAGCATGGTCAAAAAGGAGGAAAACGGAGGTACTGCAACCAAACGGTGTGGGTGCTGGTGCCTATGCTGCCAAGCACCGATACCTCCTTGATTTCTTTCACTTTTAATCCTCCAAATACTCAAGTAATGCGTCCATATCTTCACCACACATCCACACATAGTTGCAAGGTTCTAAATTCCATGATTTACACTATAATTACATGCAACATCAAAATTTCAACATTATTCATAATTTCGGCTAACTCTAATTTCAACATGTAATGAGGCATTTAAATATATAATATTTTGTGCTCATCACCATCCTATGTGGAGTCATAGAAATGGGCGATGTACTGGGGTGCAACTCTTTGGTGAAGTCTACATCCCTAAGCGGAGGTAATCTTGGTAGTTCATCCGAAAAAACATCCTCATACTCACAAACCACCCAAGGTAGACCTAACTCCTGTCTAGCCTCGTCCTCCAAGGTACTGCTTACTAGCCAACCTATCAACTGACCGTGCCAACGAGAGTCATACACCACTTAGGGTAAAATGTCATGCTTTTCTCCTGGAACTTAAACAAACCCTATTTGTTGTGTAGGCTGTGACCCTCTTCCGACCACAATCAATGACAACTCGGTGTGCCGCCAACCAGTCCATCCCAAGGATGACATCGAACTCGGACATGTCCATAACCCTAAGGTCCATGGTTAGTAGAATCCCCGAAATCTCTAACTCACACCCTCAACATATCTGATCAACATTTACCCTAGCTCCTAGGGGAGAACTCACATGCAAAGCCTCTTCCAAGGTCTCAACCTCTAAGCCGAAATCTTTTAGACATGATGCAACAATAAAAAAATAAGATGCACCATAATCAAATAATACCCTTGCCCATAAGCTAGAGAATAGAAATGTACCATGTATAATCGACTAATCTGCTGGCTCAATCTAGGGCATAATGGCATAGACATGCCCTTGGGTCCCCTAAAGTCCCAACTTGTGAGCCCTGTCCTTGACCTCGACCTATGCTTCGGCCCATTTGGCCTTATTGCAGAATTCTCGCTCGTGAAGTAGTATGGGCCTGTGCAGCACCCTGGAACTGGTACTAACTTTCCTGGCCTATGGTGGGGTAGGGAGGAACAAAGTGTGTTTGTTCATGCCCCATCGAAGACTGGGACTGGGATGCTCCATAGCTCTGAGATCCCTATTGCTGAGGACAATCCCGTTTTATATGCCCTGATTGGTTTCAATGATAACAATTCCTTTGACCTGCCTGATAGGAAGGCCTCTAATTTCTCCCACCTTGTAAGGATTGACCTTGGCCTTGGCTTTGATAGCCGCGGCCCTGTGGAGTCGAAGTCCTTTGCATCTTTCCAAAACTTGAATAAGATTGACCCTCCTTCTTCTAGTCTTTACCACCCGCTTTCCAGATATTCCGTGTGTCCTCAACTTCTCTCTCAATGGCCATAGTTGTTATGACCATCAAATCCAAGTTTTGTAGGTAGTAGCCCACAATTTTATCCCGAATGGATAATTTTAAACCATCCTCGAACTTCCTCACCTTGGCCATATCCGTGACCACGTAGTCATCATCAAAACGGGGCTAGTTTGGTGAACTTAGCCACATATTCCATCACCGTCATCGTCCCTTGTTTCAAGTCCAATAATTCCTGGGCTTTTGCATGTCTTGCAGCCACTAGGAAGTACTTGCCCATGAAGAGTTCTTGAAACTCTGTCTATGTCATTCACTCTAAGTTTCTTGAGTCCTTTACCCAATTCCACCACAATTGGGATTCTCCCTCTAGTTGGAACGTAGCTAGCGTTATCTTAGTGGGATCGAAGGTGATCTCCATAGCCCCTAAGATCTTGTTGAATTGTCAGAACCAACGGTCAACTATTATCGGATCTGCTCCTCCCACAAAAGTCGATAGCTGGTGTGCCTTAAATTTTTAAAGGTTACTTGAGCCTCCTTGGCCCACATTAGCACCAGTCTGTGCAATGGTAGCAGCTACAACACTAGCCTATACAATGGTAGCCGCCGCAACACCAATAGCCTCCACAAAGGCTTGATAGTCGAAGGCTGGTGGTGGTTGATCATTGTTCCGCTCATTGCCTCGACGTCCTCTTACCCTATTTTCCATCTACACACATGTAAGATAACAATAGAGCCTCACATACTATCCCAAGATAGGAATCAAGTTTAAAACTTTGAGATTTTTCTCCTTGTCTCCCTAGTAGTGCGTCTGCCACCTACTAGTAGACATCTACAGCTTGAACTATTCCATTCATTTCATTTTCCGAACCCCAAGGTTATGTTTTCTAACTTTAGTGTTTCTCCTTTCCATATACATTTTACCATGCATATAATACACATAACATATAGCACATAACATGTAGCAACTCAAGCACATAACATGAAATGCACGATGAATGCAATGGCCTAAGCCCTTGCCCATCAAGCCCTAGGTAAGTCGTATACCTAAGCTCTGATACCAAGTTGTGATGCCCCTAAAACCAGGGGTCCTTTTTTCAACCATTGTCCACTTGTCAACCCATGGAAATGCCCGTGATCGTCACACAACCCAACGTCACATCAACAACATTCCCCTTGATCGGGATTATAACCCACATGCGTAACCCGTGTACATTTTATCATTTAATCAAATCATGGTTCAACGTACCACATTCCATACTCTATTATAATCCATTTATATCCTTGGAACCCATAGCCCAAAAGCTTGGCAAAATAATTAAAAAATTTCAAAATTTTGGAAAGAGTACCAGTACTGTGAGCCTCCTGGAAAATCCATATCAATACGTTATACCGGTACGCTCTACCTTTTGGACAAGACTGTACGAGTATGGTTAACCCACTAGAAAATATGTACCAGTAGAGGTAACCCACTGGACCTTATTGTACCGATACTCGGTACCGATACTCTTTGCCCAGTTTTGCCTATTTCATCTATTTTTGATTTCCAATCCATTTCAAAGCATTCCACCGACTTCCAAAACATGTTTAATAAGGTTTTACACATGAAACCCATTATATACAAGTTCTATTACAGATAATTTCATACGATTACATGCCCAAAATATAATTTTCACAAAAATTATACAGATTGAGCTATCAAAAGCCACAAGTCGACTCTCTTCATCTTTGAGACTCGAAATAAGAGTTCTCCGCTAGTGTGAACCTCGCACTTGTAACTTTTTCTCATTCAGGGTGAGCTATGCTCAATAGAGTATCTCCTATGTGAAACACGGGAAAATTTTAATTTTTTTCTGACAAAGGGTAAAATAGTAATTTGCCACTATAATGCGTATTTAAAATACTCATGTGAGGAAACGAAGTTCACCATTGGGGTTGTACCGCAAAACCTAGTCACCCTGTCAATTTTTGTCGAATTCCAAGATAGTCAGATTTTTCCACGTCGTTCGAGGCAACGTGGCGAATGAACTTTTAAAAGTCCCCAAAAATAAAAATTATAAAATTTCATTATCATTGGATGAAAGTTCAAATAAAATTAACTTGAACTGAAAAAGGAATTTAATGAAGTTGTTTCGGGTTAAAAATGGACCCGAAAGTGATAATCGTGCAGGGCAATGTGGACCGCGGAATTAAAAGTATAAATAAGGGCTTAAATATCTGAAAATAAGATATTATTCTCACTTGTTCAGCACACCACACGTTGGAAGAGATAAAAGAGAGAGAAGAGAGAGAAAATTTGATTTTCAAGGCTTTCTCCTCCGATTCGCCATGTTCCATCGGTCGGAATTGGTTGATCCAAAAATTAAAGTTGGTCTACGCGTACGTACCAAGAACGAAGATTTCACTGAAGATTCAAAGACGGAGCTTTGGAAAAATCAAAGATTTTGGAGCTAGGAGGTGCCTAGAGGGTTCTACCTTTCTCTTACGCTTCAAGAGATAGGGATTCTCCTACTTGGGTTGATTTCTTACCTAGTTTGTATTAGGGAATGGGCAAAGGTGTAGAAGAACCTAGGTCTTTTGACTATGGTTATGGAAATGGGTGTGGAATTTGGCCTTAGACCAATTCCTAGTTAAGTTCGGCATAGGAAATTACTTGTATGATTTCCTTGGATTTTGATATGCTTGGATATGCTATGTGTTCAAATGTGCCTTGAAATGATATTGGCAAATTGGTGTGATAACATGATTTGTGTGATAACATAAATTGTGCCTTGAAGGTGTTTGATAAAATGCCTTGGGTAATTTAATGTTGTTATTTGATGTAAATTGTGACACCCCAAAATCTGGGAGTCCGTTGATTACCCATCAACCCATGAAATACCCGTGGATAACGAGTAATTCGATATCACGCCATTGTGCCCTATTTACTGGGAACCATAATTTTGATAAAATTTGGGCAGAGTCTCCTTTGTACGGGAAGCTCTACCTAAAACTCAACCTATGCAATCATATAATAACAAGACCCATCCGAGGTCTAATATTCAACAATGACCACACCGGGTCCAATTATAAGTAAACATTGGCCACACTGGGTCCAATTATTCATATTTATATCAAAACATGCAAGGTTAGTTTAACAATAGTCTATATAAGTTTTATTACAATTATTTGCAAAAGATTACATGACCAAAACATTATTTCCACAAATGTTTTACATTAACACAAAATAAAGCCACATTTGGCTTTCTTCAAACATTAGGGTCCAAATTGGAGCCATCCACTGGTGTATCTCTCTCACCTGAAATATTTTTCCGTATAGGGTGAGCCACGTCCAGTAGAGTAATTCCTACAGAGGCTACTGCCCAGCTAAGTGTACGTGCAATGTTCACATTCAAATATTCATATTCACATCAACATTCCAAAAGTAAGAATATGCAATGCTAGATTGGAATTCTACCGTGCCATGCTATAAAACGAGATGAAATGAGATTCACTCACGCATCTTAACCCGAGCCTTCACCGGCTCTTGCAACACAATGCAAATGCCAATGCGTAGAAAATCTGTCATTTATGAATTTCATCCAATGATCATTTTTAAATCTCTGGGTCTTTCGTGGGGTGAGTATTTATGGACTTACACCAACGGCACCCAACCGACACGGAATTCATGGACTTCCGCCAATGGTTCTGTGTACACCGACACACTTTATGGACTCTTATACCACTGGAGTGCGTATTCAAGTCACCAGGTCTCTCACCCGAGAGATTTTCTAGCCCTTCTTGCTAATCCCGACCCTATATTCATGCAACCATGCGACTTAGTCAGATTTTCAACCCAACTTTTTTGAGCTCACCCACCAATCACCAAGTATGGTGTTTGATCACCCATGCATACACACACACCCTCACTCATGACTCATGCCCAAGAGTGTGATGCCAACATACATATGCAATGAAATGAACCATTGCACTACCAATGTCATGCTCCACATGTAATGAGTGTCATATGAATCAATTTAACCATACATTTCAACATAACCCATCATCCACCAAGTATGGTGTTTGATTAACCATGCATACACACCCACACCCATGTCTCATGCCCATGAATGTGATGCCTCTGTGCATATGGAATGTAAAGTATCATTGCGACACTATCCACATGTTCAATATATAATGAATGTCATATGAACAAACTCAACATAAATCAACATGTTCATGGTAAATTATATTACGAGCATATAAATACCATAATTTATCATAATGTCAATATATCACAAGCATGTATATATCAACATTTCATAACAAGCATGTTATTGCACAATTTATGTCCAAAACACACTTTACTTATAACAGCACACTCTAAACACATAGCATGCCCACACAATACTAAATTTCAAGAAGTTTCACAAGAAACTTCTACTTATCTAATTCAAGGTAGAACTTGAATTAAACCATTTCTGCACCCATTTCTTCATGTCCACAACAATAGACAAGTTTTCATCCGACACAATATCCAAGCATGTTATACATAGTCCATGCAAAACATACTTAATTTTCACCTAGACATTTAATCAAACACCTTCAAGGCACCACTCATGTAAACCCATAATACACTCAAATTCATCATATAACTCAAAAAAAATCATAAGAAATAATTTTCACATGCCCAATTATCAAAACTTCCAAGAAATCACAAACTAGTAATTTCTAATTACCAATTCACACTGGAATTGAGCCTACCCATTTCCATTAAACCAACTATAATAGGCAAATGTTAAAAATACCCAAAACAGCCCACATGAACCCTATGGAGACCTTAGGTTAGAAATAAACCAAAGTAGGAGGGAACCCTACATCTTGAAGCGTAAAACAAAGGATAGAACCTTCAAGAACACCAACACCAACCTCTAAGTCTTGATTTTCCAAAATCTCATATTTGAATCTTCGGTGAAATCTTTCATTTTTGGTGTGGTTGTGTAGCCCTCATCGAGGAGATCGACTTTAAGTCTTGGTCTGAAGGATTCCGACCGACAAAACTTCCAAAATCGTCAAGAGAAAGCTTGAAGATCTTTGTTTTCTTCTCTTTTGCTCCCTCTTAGCCCAACATTCAGACCAGTAGAGAAAATCAGTGGGGAAATCAGATTTTTTCACCTATTTATAGTCCCAAAACCCTTGGCTCACAATGCGACACACGACTCCTATTTTCGGGTTCGTTTTCGCCCCGAAACGATTAAATTTTGTACCGGTTTAAGCTTAAAATATTTTATATGAACTTTATTTAAAATATTTTCTAAATTTCAAAATTTTTATAAAAATTTTATTTTTTTGGGTCACCGGACACGTCACCTCAAAAAATGTAAAAAATCTGACTATCTCAAAATTCGAAGAAATTTGTCTGGGTAACTAGATTTTGCGAGATGAATCCAATGGTGAGGTGCATTTCATCATTTGTGGTCTAAAAAAATATAAGTTTTCAACCCGCACTATAATGGCAAATTATCATTTTGCCCTTTTTTTTATAAAAAGTTTAAATTTTCCAGGGCTTTACATAAATAACATGTTTGAATTGTTGTGATATGTGAACATATGCTTATTGGTATATTGAGCATAATGATGAGTTATGGAACTTATGTGCATATGACAAGAAATTCTATGGAATACGATGAATATTGCTCATGTGGCATTCATTACATTTGGCCATGAGGTTGCATCACATTCATGGGCTTAGGCATGAGTGTGGGTGAGTATGCATGAAGTAATCAATAGCACTCTTGGTAATTGATATATGGACTCGGAGATGTTGGATCGAAGATCCCTTAGAGTTGCATGTTGCATGAGAAAAACTTGTGTCGGGTATAGCAAGTAGGGCTAGACACTCCCTCGGATGAAAAATCTGACCACTTCGTTCATACACTTCCCTGAGGTGAAATTCCAAAAAAGTGTAATGGCGTACGGAGCCATCGGTGTGATTCCGGAATCCAATACCCAACAATGACACATGGTTTTGTTGTATAAAATGTTCATTAAATGGGAAACATCCAAAAATGCAAGAGTTTTCAAAGCATATGAATTGTATTTCGAAGTGATCATTGAATGTTTTTCATCAATGACAAAAGTTTTACACTTGCGTTGCATAGTGTGGTGAGGGTCGGTGAATGCTCGGGTTGAGGTGCGTGAGTGAATCTCATTTCATTCATGGCATGGTATGGGTGATTCTAACATGAATTGCATATTCTTGTATTGAAGTGGATATTGGTTGTGTTGTTGCATGAAGCCATTGCATATGCATCTAGGTGGGGAGTAGCCTTTATAGGAAACTTTTTACTGAGCGTGGCTCACTCTATATGGGAACACATTTCAGGTGCGGGGTTTATACCGGTGGAGGACTCATATTCGGGGCCTCAAAGATGAAGAAAAGCCGATTTGTGGCTTTTGAAAACAAGTTTTGTAAAAACTTTGGTCAATTCCATTTTGGCATGTAAATTATATGGAATGGGTTGTAATGGACTTGTGTGAATCATGTATATTGTAGAAAATATCTCTATACATGTTTGGGATGGATTTGGAAAGGTTTTGATTGGATTGAAAATGAAAAACTAATGAACAAATGAACTTCTGAACAAAACCTACCGGTAGCAGGCGATAACTACCAATAGTTAACTAGTAGTACCTGTTCGGTAGCCAATAGGTAGTACTTGTGTAGCAGGCACTAATTACCGGTAGCTAATAAGTAGTACCTATCCAACAGGCAACGACTACCAGTAGTCAACAGATAGTACTTGTCCAGTAAGAAACACCTACCGGTAGCTTACAAGTTGAACTTCTACCCGTAGCTCTTCCAAAAATCTGAAATTTTAAAATTTCTTTGTCAACCTTTTGAGCTTTGGTTTTCCTTAGTTTCCTTGACACAAATGGACATTAAAATAGATATATTGGGGTATATTGAACCTCAATAAGAGTAAATGAATAACGAAACACCGGTAACAGGTGTGAGTTAAAATCCCGGGTATTGGGATATTATTGGTGAGATGTCGGCTCAAGTGACACTTACGGGCATTCCGCAAGTTGACGGGTTGTCGACAGGACCGCTGATTTTAGGGGCATCATAGCTTGGTTTCAGGGCTTAGGCCATCGATCTTTTATAAGCCTTGTGGAAAATAAGTCTATCATAGGCCACAGCTAAAGCCCTAAGTAAATTGTATACCTAAGCTTGATGGGTATTGAGTTTAGACCATTGCATGCATTGTACATTTCATCTTATGTACTTAAATTTTGTTGCATGATTACGTGCTATGTGATTAAGTGAATTACATACATGGTAAAATATATATGGAAAAGGACACTAGGGTTAGAAAACATAACATTGGGAGTCGGGAAAGAAATGAACGGTATAGTTCAAAGTATAAATGCTTACTAGTGGGTGGTATAAACTCTACTAGAGAAATAAGGAGATAAATCTTAATGTTTCAAGTTTCATCCCTACATTAGGATGTTATGTGAATGTTCTATTGCTATTTGGCATGTGTGTAGATGACAAATCGAGGAAGAGCATGCCGAGGCAGTGGGTGGAACAACCAACCACCACCGGCCTTTGACCAACAAGCCTTTGTAGAGGCTATTGATGCGGCGGTAGCTACCATTGCACATGCTAGTGCAATTAGGAGCCAAGGAGGCACAAGTCACCTCCAGAAGTTCAAGGCACATCAGCCTTCGATCTTCATGGGAGGGGTAGATCCTATGGCGGCTGACCACTGGTCCTGCCAAGTGGATAAGGTTTTGCGGGCAATGGAGATCACCTTCAATGCCACCAGGATAACTCTTGCCACTTTTCAGCTAGAGGGGGAATCCCAAGTGTGGTGGGATTAGGTCAAGAACTCAAAGAACTTTGAGGCTATGACTTAGGAGGAGTTCAAGAAACTTTTGATGGGAAAGTACTTTTCGGCCGCAGCTAGACATGCAAAGGCCTGGGAATTCCTAGACTTGAAGCAAGGTACTATGACGATGATGGAGTACGTGGCTAAATTCACAGAATTAGCATGTTTTGCCGATGATTATGTGGCCGCAAATATGGCCAAAGTCAGGAAGTTCGAGGATGGGCTGAAGTTATCCATTCGAGGTAAAATGGTTGGTCTTCTTCTACAAGACTTTGATTTGATGGTCACCACAGTTTTGGCCACTGAAAGAGATGTGGATGATGCAAGAAACAGCAGGGAAGCAGGTGTGAAGGATAAGAAGAAGGAGGGTCAATCCTCTTCTTCTAACTCAAGAAAGAGGCAGAGGACTTTTCCTCTGCAAGGGCAACAAGGACAAGGTCACGGTCATCAAGGCCAAGGCTAAGGTCAGTCCTTCCAGGACGGGAGAAATTGGAGGCCTTCCTATCAAGCGGGCCAACGGACTTGCTACCATTGCAGTCAATCGGGGCATATGAAACGAGATTGTCCCTAGAGGCAGGGATCATAGGGTCATGGGTCATTACAGTCCCAGACTTCAGTGGGGCAACCACAGACCTAGTATACTTTTCATTACCCTACCATGGGCCATAGAAGTCATTATTAGTACTATGGCACTCCACAAGGCCCCACTACTTCACGTGCGGGGACTCTGCAAGCAGGCTAGTTGGGCAAGGGCATGGATCGAGGCTGGGGACAAGGCTTACAAGTCAGTACTTTGGGGATCCAGGGGCGTGTCTATGCCATGATGCCACAGACTGAGCCGACAGATCCATCGGTGATATAGGGTGCATTTTTGCTCTCTTGCTTATGGGCTAGAGTATTGTTTGATTATGGTGTATCACATTCATTTATTGTTGCATCTTGTGTGAAAGACTTGGACTTAGAGGTTGAGACCTTGGAATAGCCATTGCATGTGAGTTCTCCCCTAAGAGCTAGGGTGAGAATTGATCAGATATGTCGGGTTTGTAAGTTAGAGATCTCAGAAATTCTACTCACCGTGGACCTTAGGGTCATGGACATGTATGAGTTTGATGTGATCCTTGGTAAGGATTGGTTGACGGCACATTGAGTTGTAATTGATTCTAATCAGAAGAGGGTCATGACTTACACGCCTGAGGGCATTTGTTTCAAGTTCCAGGGGGAAAAGTGTGATGTTTTACCTCAAGCCGTGTACGACTCTAGATGACAAGGACAGTTGATGGGTTGGCTAGCTAGCCTTACCTTGGAGGACGAGGCGAGAGAGGAGTTGGGTCTACCTCGGGTTGTGTGTGAGTATGAGGATGTTTTTTGGATGAATTGTTAGGATTACCTTCTCATAGGGATGTAGACTTCACCATTGAGTTGTATCCTGATACATCGCCTATTTCTATGACTCCACATAGGATGGCACCAGCCAAGTTGCAGGAACTCAAGGTCCAGTTACAAGAATTATTGGGCAAGGGCTTCATTAGACCGAGCACTTCACCTTGGGGCGCTCCAATTTTGTTTGCTAAGAAGAAAGATAAGACTCTTCGATTGTGCATCGACTATCGATAGTTGAGTAGGGTTACTATCAATAATAGGTACCCTTTACCTAGGATTGATGACCAATTTGATCAACTGAGAGGGGCACAGGTCTATTCCAAGATAGATCTCTGTACTGGTTATCCTCTGTTGAGGGTTAGGGAGAAAGATATCCCTAAGACGGCATTCAAAATGCGGTATGGGCATTTTGAGTTCACTGTAATGTCATTTGGTTTGATGAATGCTCCAGCAGCATTCATGGATCTCATGCATAGGATATTCCAACCCTATTTGGATCAATTTGTTGTGGTATTCATTGATGACATTTTGATCCACTCCAAGTCTAAGGAGGAGCATGAAGGACACTTGAGGATTGTTCTTCAGATATTGAGAGAGCATCAGTTGTATGCCAAGTTTAGCAAGTGTGAATTTTGGCTTATGGAAGTAAAGTTTTTGGGACATGTAGCATCAGCTTCGGGTGTATTCGTGGACCTAGAGAAGGTTGAGGTGGTTATGAATTAGGAGAGACCGAAGTTAGTCTTCGAGATACGTAGTTTCTTGGGATTGGTAGGGTATTACAGGAGGTTCATTAAGGACTTCTCCTGATTGGCTGCGCTTATGACGAAGTTAACCTGGAAAGAGGTCAAGTTTGAGTGGAATGATTCTTGTGAGAAGGCATTCTAAGAGTTGAAAAGTAGACTTACTTCAGCTTCTATCTTGATAGTTCTGAAAAGGGGACAGAGGTATATAGTCAATTATGATGCCTCAAAGGACGGGCTGGAATGTGTTTTGATGTAGTCCGGAAGGGTAGTAGCTTATGGTTCTCGACAGTTAAAGAATCATGAGCAGAATTATCCCACGCATGACGTGGAGTTGGCGGCCATTATCTTTGCCTTGGAGGTTTGGCGCCACTACTTGTATGGTGAGCAGTTTGAAGTATTTTCAGACCACACAAGTCTAAAGTACATTTTCACACAGCGGGACATTAACATGAGGCAACACAGGTGGATGGAGTATCTAGAGGACTACGACTTCACATTGCATTACCATCTTGATAAGGCAAATATGGTGGCTGATGCACTTAGCTAAAAATAATGGGGAGTTATGGCTAGTTTGGCTTCCTAGGAGTGGAGGATGCTTGAAACTATGGGACAGTTCGGGCTGCATTACACTGATCAGACTCAGGGTGTTTTAGGGAGCTTGGTGGCTGCACCTTCCCTACTGAATAGGGTGATTGAGTCACAGGGACAAGATACCAAGTTAGTGTCCATCAGAGGCCGAGCACATACAGGTACAGGTGATGAGGGCTGGGCCATTCACTTGGACGGTAGTCTTCGGTTTAGGGGAAGGATTGTGGTAGCCCAGGCTGTGGAGGTCAGAGAAGAGATTTTGAAAGAATTCCACTGCTCCCAATTTGCTATACATCCAGGTGGCACGAAGATGTACCATGATCTTCGTCGCCAGTATTATTGGAGCGGGATGAAGAAAGATGTTGGGAATTTTGTTAGCCGATGTGTCACGTGTCAGCAGGTTAAGGCTGAGCACCATAGACCAGCAGGATTACTCCAGCCTTTAGAGGTAGCTGAGTGGAAGTGGGAGCATATCACGATGTATTTTATGACTCATTTGCCATGGACATCATGGGGACATGACGCGGTGTGGGTGGTGGTGGACCGACTTACCAAGTTGGCACACTTTTTGGCTGTGTAGATGACCTTCACACTGGAGGTATTCTACAAGTGGTACATACGGGAGATTGTTCGATTGCATGGGGTACCCATATCTATAGTATCGTATCGGGATCCTAGGTTCAAGGCTCATTTTTTGGAGAGTTTTAAGCGAGCTATAGGGTCACAATTAATGATGAGCACTACTTTTCATCCCCAAACGGACGGTCAGACGGGGAGGACTATGCGAACATTAGAGGATATGCTACGGGCATGCGTCCTAGATCTCAAGGGTAGTTGGGAAGATCACTTACCCTTGGTAGAGTTCACCTACAATAATAGTTACTAGGCGAGCATACAGATGGCACCCTATGAGGCATTATATGGGAGACCATGTCGATCTCTGGTTTGTTGGACAGAGGTGGGAGAGAGACCCTCTATGAGTCCAAATTTGATCAGAAACACCTCGGAGAAGGTGGACTTGATTCGGAAGTGTCTTCTCATGGCTCAAAGCCGGCAGAAGAGCTACGCTGATAGACGACGGCGACCTCTAGAGTTTGAGGTGGGAGATCATTTCTTCTTGAAAGTGATGCCTAAAAGAGGAGTCGTCAGGTTTGGCAAGCGGGGAAAGCTATCACCAAGGTACATCGGACCCTTCAAGGTACTCGATAGGGTGGGTATAGTTGCTTACCGATTGGCGTTACCGCCAAATCTATCGGGTGTTCATGTGGTATTCCATGTCTATATGCTCCAAAAGTACACCCTGGATCCGACTCATGTGGTGGATTGGGGAGAGCTTGTGGTTGATGCTAATGGGACCTTCGAGGAGGGACCAGTGCGTAGCATGGATTATCGGGATCAGGTTTTGCGAGGCAAGACCGTGAGGCTAGTGAAGATGTTATGGCAAAATCGAGGAGTGGAGGAGGCGACATGGGAGCGCGAGGACACTATTCGTACCAATTATCCTTTCTTATTTGAGGATGGAGGTGTATTCTTATAGTCATTTGATATTATTTGACTGTTGCATATGCATGTGTTTGTATGTATATGTGTATGTGAATTTCAATGATGAAATTCTTTTTAATGGGGGAATAATGTGAAACCTTGGGAAAATTTAATTTTTTTTGACAAAGGGCAAAATAGTAATTTCCCACTATAATATGTATTTAAAATACTCATGTTCTAGACCTTGGGCGAGGGAATGGAGTTCGCTGTTGGGTTTGTATCGCAAAACCTAGTCACCCTATCAATTTTCGTCGAATTCTGAGATAGTTAACATTTTACACATCGTTCAAGGCGACTGCATGACAAATTGACTATTAAATGTCCCCAAAAATGGAAATCATAAAATTTCCATATAATTGGATGAAATTTCAAATAAAAATAACTTGAACTCAAAAGAAAATTTAATGAAGTCGTTTCGGGTTAAAAACGGACCCAGAAGTGATAAACGTGCAGGGCAATGTGGACCGTGGAATTAAAAGTATAAATAGTGGCTTAAATATCTGAAAATCAGATATTATTCTCACTTTTTCAGCACACAACATGTTGGAAGAGAGGAAAGAGAGTGAAGAGAGAGAAAAATTGATTTTCAAGGCTTTCTCCTCCGATCCGCCAAGTTCTGTTGGTTGGAATTGATTGATCCAAAAATTAAAGTTGGTCTACGCGTACATACCAATAAATAAGATTTTCACCAAGATTCACAGATGGAGCTTTGGAAAAATCAAAGATTTTAGAGCTAGGAGATGCCTATAGGGTTCTACCTTTCTCTTACGCTTCAAGAGGTAGGGATTCTCCTACTTGGGTTGATTTCTTCCCAAGTTTGTATTAGGGAATGGGCAAGGATGTAGAACAACATAGGTCTTTTGACTATGGATGTGGAAATGGGTGTGGAATTTGGCCTTAGACCAATTCCTAGTTAAGTTCGGCATAGGAAATTACTTGTATGATTTCCTTGGATTTTGATATGCTTGGATATGCTATGTGTTCAAATGTGCCTTGAAATAATATGGGCAAATTGGTGTAATAACATGATTTGTGTGATAACATAAATTGTGCCTTGAAGGTGTTTGATAAAATGCCTTGCGTAATTTATTGTTGTTATTTGATGTAAATAACATGTTTGAATTGTTGTGATATGTGGACATATGCTTATTGGTATATTGAGCATAATGATGAGTTATGGAACTTATGTGCATATGACATGAAATTCCATGGAATATGATGAATATTGCTCATGTGGCATTCATTACATTTGGGCATGAGGTTGCATCACATTCATGGGCTTAGGCATGAGTGTGGGTGAGTATGCATGAAGTAATCAATACCACTCTTAGTAATTGATATGTGGACTCGGAGATGTTGGATCGAAGATCCCTTGGAGTCACATGTTGCATGAGAAAAACTGGTGTTGGGTATAGCAAGTAGGGCTAGACACTCCCTTGGGTGAAAAACCCAACCACTTGGTTCATACACTTCCCTGAGGTGAAATTCCAAAAAAGTGTAATGGTGTACGGAGCCAGCAGTGTGATTCCAAAATCTAATACCCAACAAAGACACATGGTTTTGTTGTATAAAATGTTCTTTGAATGGGAAACATCCAACAATGCAAGGGTTTTCAAAGCATATGAATTGTATTTCAAAGTGATCATTGGATGTTTTTCATCAATGATAAAGGTTTTACACTTGCATTACATAGTGTGGTGAGGGCTGGTGAAGGCTCAGGTTGAGGTGCATGAGTGAATCTCATTTCATTCATGGCATGGTGTGGGTTATTCCAACATGAATTGCATATTCTTGCATTGGAATGGATTTTAGTTGTGTTGTTGCATGAAGTCATTGCATATACATCTAGGTGGGGAGTAGCCTCTATAGGAAACTTTCTACTAAGCGTGGCTCATCTTATACGGGAACACATTTCAGGTGCGGGGTTCATACCGGTGGAGGACTCACATTCGGGGCCTAAAAGATGAAAAAAGTCAGTTTGTGGCTTTTGCAAACAAGTTTTGTAAAAACTTTGGTTAATTCCATTTTGGCATGTAAATTATATGGAATGGACTTGTATGAATCATGTTTATTGTAGAAAATATCTTTATACATGTTTGGGATGGATTTGGAAAGGTTTTGATTGGATTGGAAATGAAAAGCTGATATGAACAAATGAACTTCTGGACAAAACCTACCGGTAGCAGGTGATAAATACTGGTAGTTAACAGGTAGTACCTGTTCGGCAGCCAATAACTACTTGTAGCCAATAGGTAGTACCTGTATAGCAGGCACTAACTACCGATAGCTAACAGGTAGTACCTGTCCAGCAGGCAACGACTACCGGTAGTCAACAGGTAGTACCTGTCTAGTAGGAAACACTTACCGGTAGCTTACAGGTAGAACTTCTACCGGTAGCTCTTCCAAAAATCTAAAATTTTAAAATTTCTTTGTCAAACTTTTGAGCTTTGGTTTTCCTTAGTTCCCTTGACACAAATGGACCTTAAAATAGATATATTGAGGTTTATTGAACCTCAATAAAAGTAAATGAATAACAAAACACGGATAACACATGTGAGTTAAAATTTAGGGTATTGGGATATTATTGGTGAGATGTCGACTCAAGTGACAGTCACGGACCTTCTGCTGGTTGTCAACGGGATCCCCGGTTTTAGGGGCGTCACATCCTACCGGGGCTACTCCCCCTTAGATGCATATGAAATGTGCACATGCAACAATTCAACAATCATTTCCATTCCAAACAATAGTATGTCATTAATGATATGAGATGACACTCACTTATGCACTTTAACCCGAGTCCTTACTGACTCCCGCAACACTATACAATGCTAATGTGTAGCAAATCTATTATTTATGAATTTCATCCAATAATCATTTTGAAATAAAGGTCATGTGTTTATAGAACCAAATTTTGTTGGATGATACACATCAAATGACTATTTATAACAAAATCATGTGTCTTTGTTGGGTATCAAATTTTGGAATCACACCGCTGACTCCGTACGCCATTACACTTTTCCGAAATTGCACCATAGGGGAGTGTATGATCCAAGTACCCGGGTCTTACACCCGAGGGAGGATGTACCCCTTTTTGCTATACCCGACAGAAGTTTTTCTTTCATGCAACCATGCGACTCAGTCAAATCTTTGATTAAACTTTCCCGAGCCCATCATCAATCACCAAGTATGATGATTGATCTAACCATGCACACACACACCCATACTCATGGCCATGAATGTATTTCCCTCGTGCAAATGCAATGTAATGAACCATTGCAATTTCAATGTCATGCTGCATATGTAATGAATGTCATATGAGCTAATTTAACCACATATTTCAACATATGTCATGACAATTTATATCAATTGCATATAATTACCATAAATTATCATGATGTTAATGTATTAACAATATATCTCTACTCATTCATTCTCAACAAAAAGTCACAAGCATGTTATACATAACTCATGTCATAACAAACTTAATTCCACATAGGCAGTTAGCAAAATACCTTCCAGGAAAAAAATTCATGTTATCACACAAATATGCCCATATCATTCACAAGGCACAATGGCAACACATAGCATTCCGAACAATATCAAGTTCCAAGGAATTTTACAAGTGATTTCCCTACACCAAACTTAACTATGAATTTCTCTAAGCCATTTCCATACCCATTTTCTCATTTCCATAACCATAATCAAGTGACCTAGGTTATTCTACACACTTACCCATTTCATAAAACATCCTAGGTAAGAAATAAACCAAAGTAGGAGGGAACCCTACCTATTGGAGCGTAAATGAAAGGGAGAACCTTCAAGAATACCTCCCAAGCTCCAAAACTCTTGATTTCCCAAATCTCCTATTTGGATATTCAGTGAAAATCTTTATTCTTGGTACGTAGACGTAACCCTCGTCGTGGTGATCAACTTTAACTCTTGGTCTATGCGATTCCGATCGACAAAACTCCAATGATCGAAGGGAGAAAGGTGGAAATCTCTTTTTTTCTTCTCCTCTTCTCTCTTTCTCTTCCAACGTATGAACCCGCAGAACATGTGAGGAAAAATTAGATATTTTCCCTTATTCATATTCTTTAATTGTGCGGTCCACGTTGCACTGCACGTTACTTATTTTCGGGTCCGTTTTTCACCCAAAATGACTTAATTTTGTCCCGTTTAAGTTCAAATTATTTTTATTTGAAATTTCCTTAAATTTTAAGGAAATTTTATAAATTTTGTTTTTGGGGACGTTGTGAGGTCACCCGACACCTAGTTTTCTCATAAAACGTGAAAATTCTAACTATTTTAAAATTCGATAAAAATTGACTAGGTAATTAGATTTCATAAGATGAAACCAATGATGAGGTCCGTTGCATCATCTGAGCTATAGAAAAATATGAATTTCCAATCCTCATTATAGTGGCAAATTACAATTTTGCCTTTTTTAAGAAAAAACTCAAATTTTCCCTGGTTTTACATTCTTCCCCCCTTAAAAGAATTTCGTCCCCGAAATTCACACACATATGCACATTCAATCACATGCATATGAGACAAGGATAACATACTCTTAACTACAAAAATGTACCTCCATCATCGAATAAAAAACGATAACTGGTACGGATAGTGTCCTCGCGCTCCCATGTTGACTCCTCCACTCATCAGTGCTGCCACAACTCCTTTACTAGCCTCACGGTCTTGCCTCAAAAAATATGATCCTGGCAATCCATGATACGCACTGATCCCTCCTCAAAGGTCCCATCCACATCAACAACAAGCTCGCCCTACTCCACCACATGAGTTAGATTTGGAGTGTATTTTCAAAGCATGGAGACATAGAATACCGAATGAACACCCAATAAATTTGGCGGTAATGGCAACCGGTAAGCAACTATACCCACACTGTGAAATACTTCAAAGGGCCCGATATACCTCGGCCATACCTTTCCCCTATTCTTGAACCTGACTATCCTCTCTTAGGCATCACCTTCAAGAAGACATGATCTCCTACCTCAAACTCTAGTGGTCGTTACCGTTGATTCGCACTTTTTAGTGATCGGATTAATATTATACACCCAACTATAAGTGGTCGAATTGTAGTTTTCTCAGTTTTAAGTCCAAGTATCGATCCCACAAAGAGTTTTAATAATTTGGAAATGAAATAAAATAGTAAAGTTTCTAATTCAAATAAGATTGCATGTGATAGTTTGTGATGTGAGCATAAATTAATAACGAATCTATGTAAACACTTATGTGCAGATAGAGTAAAACAATAATAAAAAATATCCTTTAGTTCAAGGATCTCATATGTGTTATATTGGTTAAATGCTGGAAATTCTACCTTACAACAATCAACTTCCATTTTACAGGCAAGTTAATTGGTAAGTCTGATGTATATAAACATCACACAACAACTTCTTAGGTTAGTTAGTGGTATTCATGACAACAGATTAATTCAAGCAAACTAGAAGGACAAGCCATTTATGAGGAATACTTGAATTATTCATTTGTTTTCATAATAGTAGGTGCATATATAATAAACCATAACTCAGCCACTTCTTATGTTAACTGGTGGTAGTAGTCATAACACAACAACTTCTTAGGTTAGCTCGTTATAGATATGTCAATTGACTAATCCAAGAAAACTAAAATGACAAGCCATTCATGAGAAATACTTGAATTATTCATTTGACTATATATGTGATACAAAAATACCAGTTAAACATCCTCAGCATTCCGGTGGAGAACTAGCCATACCGATTGGAATGTCGTGGTTGTTAGACTAGTAATATTATCCTTTATACCAGTTAAATGATCTAAGTAATTTAGAAGGACAAGCCATTCATGAGGATCACTCAGGCCATTCATCTGATAGTTATATACAGTTATATATATATATATATATATATATATATATATATATAGATAAGTTAAACCCTAATAACCCAGAATGATCATTTAGGTTTTGTACCATGCATCAGTTAACATCCTCAGCGTTCTGGTGGAGGACTAGCCATACCGATAGGAATGTTGTGGTTGTTTTACCGGCAGGTTGATGATGCACTGATGACATACTTCCAGGCACAACACTAAAAGTACGTACATTAGTAATCATGCATGAAGCATATAATACATAGATCTATAAATATACAAACATTAGCATTTCCAGAATTTGACCAGTATTATACATATATTTACCTCTCACTAGAGGATATATGGAAGTACTCATGCCCCATTGTTACAGACAAGCAAGGAGTGCAGGTAGTTTTCATTATAACTAAAATTAAAAGATAGAATCTAAAATGTCTTCCACAAGGAACAACTGAAACACAATCACCTTTATTATCAGTTAAGACAAAAAGGTGACGGCAGTTCAACTATTCAAATAGAAAGATACAACATAAATGTAAAAGTACAAAGTTTAGACTGAAGTGCATCACAGACCAGATCGCTTTTGCAACTTCTCTTTTTCTCTTTCTCTTTTCTTTTTGTGTCTTGTTTTTCTCTCTTGGTTCCGACCTGTGGAAGAACGAAGCAAGGCATGCCTATTTATAGCCATTTGAAGAAACAGGAGGTGGAAGGTTGGAGATAGGATTAAGGGGGACCGTCTCGATGGTGATGCTTTGCTGGAAATTCCCACTTGCGTTGTACGTTGACTCTTCTTATTGGTAAATTACACTTTGGGCTTTATTCTGTTATGCTTTTATGCATTGCTCCTTGTATTCTTCGGTATTTCAGTATTTAACCCGCAACTTGTAAACATAACACACATAAAACCCTAATTATAGCACAAACCCTAATTGACTCTAATTAATAGTTTTTAGTTATTTTATCACACCAATTTGACTCATTAACTATTCTAATTTATATACTAATTAGGGTTAATCACACTGCCCAACTTAAACTTTACTAGTCCCTAATAAATTTTAAACAAACTTTTAACACAATATAATACAAACAAAGGTAAAATCATTTTCGTAGATTTTTCACGATTGCATTTAGCATATGCAACAAGCCTTTAAACCCTTAGGTGATTCCTAGTGGACGAGTTTTGTCTCGTGAAGGTTTTCAGTGAAGCAACCTACAAACTTTAGTAATTAAGAATTCATGATTCATATTTTTCACAAGTAAAATTAAATTAATATTCTATCTGTTTTGTCAAGATACTTCCTTCTTTGATCACTATAAGAGTAGCACATGTTAGTTGTAATATTATCTATCTATTTTTATAAAAACGTGTGGGTGTGATAATCTCTTTATTTTAAAAAATCACTTGAGAAATATTACCCTCTTTCCTAGTAGTTTTGATGTCAATCTGTAACACCCCAAAATCCACCTCGGATGGTATTACAATTAAACCATTCACATCATAGGAGCAACTAACAAAATCCATAAAAAGGTAAATTTCATTCATCATACATAGCATCTACAACATCACCCAAAACAATATGTCAAACCATGGCATCTACATCCAAAAAGAGTATGTCAAACTATGGTAATTACAACTGAAAATCAAACTTAAAACTTGCAGCGGAATAAACAAAATAACATATATCCATTGTATCAAAATGCATCTCCTAGTCTAGGACATGGAGAGATCAATTCTAGACATCCCCATTAGGATCCACGCTTCCATCCAATGGCGCTTCCCAAGCTACCTGTTCATCACCTCCGAGTTCTTCCTCCATACCGAAATCTAAGAATAAATATTGTTTGTAGGGGGCGAGCACTAAGCTTTGTAGCAACATGCTCCCAAACTTGAACAAGGTTTAGAAAACATGTAAAACAAGTCAGTCTCATTTTGTAATTATCAAATATTCATTTTTGAAAGAAAACATGAACATTTCAATAGATCTCAAGTTTAAACAATAGCAATAAATTAAGTGAAGTAATAACGTCAAATTACAATTAACAAATCATTTCCAACCATAAACTATTTCCCGCAAGTTCTTGTGGAATCTCATACTTCCACAAGCTCTTGTAGAAAACCGTTTCGGGTACAATAAACGATAAACCCATAACTTGTATTCTTATCTCAGGTATGATGCATGATTCGCATAAATAAACACATCGAGAATATTTTGGCCCACACGCACACACCCAAATCCTCGCAAAAATATCCAAACTTTAGGAAGGTCGTATACCAATTTATGGCAGTAATAAATCCAACCCAGGAATAGTATACTACCCTTTCTCCTCGGTATCTGTGAGCAAATAGTGGTTTGGTCCTCACAAGGCACCAACCCTACTACGAGTGGTAGGAAAAAATTCAAACTCACATTGAGTAAGAAACGCATCTACCCACTCTACGATACCCAGTCAACGACCACCCATGGTCATCGAAACACCCACAAGAGATACCATAACCAACCAATTTCTTCAAATCACAAGACAATCCAAAATTCCCAAATCTGACATGTAATATTACAATAGAACCATTTAAGAAAATATGCAGGAGAACATCACAAATACCATTTTATAGTTCAATATAAAACACTAAAATTTTGAAATAAAGAAAAAAGGAAATATCAAGAGAAAAATCCCTTTCTCTTGAAAACTAGGGTTTGAAGATGAGAAAAAGAAATTTCATGGCTACCCAACCACAACTTTGTTTAAAATATGATAGTGTTTGCAAGAATATCAAGAATCAATGATTTACTAACAAATAAATAGGATTTATAGTCAAAACATACATATATATAAGCCCTAGCCTCAATGTAAGAGAATAGGAAGAAAACCCCTACCTTGTTTTGTAGTTTGGGAAGAAATGTAGAATATTTGATCTTTCCCACTTGAATCTCTTGTGTTTTCCCTTCTTTCTTCCTCTCTAAGATTTCCTAGGGTTAGAAAGGTTGAAATGGGGCTAAAGGAGGCATCATTATGCATTTATAGGGTCAAAAATGGACCCCAAATTGTGACTTAAAATTTCTAGAACTTACAGAGCATATCGATATGGTAACTTTCGGGCATACCGGTACGCAGTACTGGTACGATCTGTTCAGTTTTGTCTGTTTTCTTTGTTTTTCATTTTCAATCCATTCCAAATCCTTCCAAAACCAACCCAAATTTGTTCAACATACATTTGGACATCAAATATAGTTGTTACAAGTTCTATTACAAATGATTTCATATATTTACCTGGGTTTTACCATATTAGCATTTCAAAAAGAAATGATTACTTACTATATAAAGATAAGAGTGTCGGGGTTTACACAATCCTTCACTGGAATACACTCAGCAACAAAAACACACTTGTTATAGTGAATATTCTCACAAACTACATGTGTATGTGCTTGACAAATTTCCTTGTTGTTTCCTAACCTATAAACATCACCTTTTAGCATGTATAGTATATGAATAAAGGGGAGTGTCACTCTCCTAGGGATGATGTCAAAAGAAAGGGCAACAGAATGGTGGATGAATGAGATTTCAAATGTGAGTATGTGTGAACAAAAGTGCTCTCCAAGGGTAAAGAGACTTTCACGGATCGTGTTTAACTTGGTGGTGTTCCAAGGTCGTTTCCACGGGGAAGGAAGTAAACCGAGGGGAGGTGATTTTGGGAGAAAGAAAGTGTAAAATCTTTGATTGTTGGAAGTTGTTTGGTGAAGTTGTTTTGATGCTAGTAAAATGAGAAACAAATGTTGGCAAATCCAAGAGATTACTCCAATAGGAATACCGTCTCAACTCGAAACTCTCCTCCAATAGAGCATGAATGAACGATTGATTCGTGGGAAGCTAGGGGTAAGATTGGTGAGTATCTAAGCATAAACCGTGACTAGGCCTACGGAATATCAAAGACTCACCAAGTTATCCACCCTCAACCCAGTCAAACCGAACCATTGAACTATGAAAGAGGGGAGGAGAATGAGTTGAAATGGTATACCCAAGTGGAGGTTCCTCTTGGTTTTGCCAACTAAGAGATTTAGCTATTCATGCTTAAAATAAAGACAACAATATGATGAGAAGACATTATGAAAAAATAAAGACTAAAGCTAAGCATAAACGAATTGCATAAATTTAACTTCCGGATAACCACCTCTTACTAAAGATTGGATGAGAAACTACTCACTCTTCATGGTTTTGTTAAAACTAGATAAGTGAGTGATGCTCATCCTTCCAAGTAGAGGAGTTACAAGGTAACACATTTTACACAAGGAGCCGATCTTCGACAAAGAATGAGTGAATCACGTTACACCCTTCACGGCTTTGGTAAAGCTCTAGAAAAGTGGAAGAGTTTCACTCCTCTAAGGGAAGAAGGAAGCTCAAGCAATGGAAGTAAAAGAGCAATAACACAATAAAAGAAAGCAATACTTAAAGTAAAAGAAAGCTATAAATTAAAAGGAAGCAAAAATACAATAAAAGAAGCTATAAGCAATAATACTTTTGGAGGGTATTCCACTACCAAAAGATGAATGCTTTACAAGTTCTAAGGGGGGATATTTATAGGCAACAAGGGAGGGCGAAAGTCTTGTTAGGTGGCCTTGAATCTTGTTAAGTGGACTTGAAAAGTCTTGTTAGGTGGCTTTGAATCTTGTTAGGTGGACTTGAAAATCTTGTTAGGTGGACTTGAAAATCTTGTTAGGTGGCCTTGAATTCTTTGATCCCCCTTTGTTTTGAGCTTTGATAATTGGCACCCGAGTAGTTTGTAGCTTTAATGCAATTGGCTCCCTAGTAGTTTGTAGCTTTGACGCACAAAATCCTGAAAAGAATAACAATTAATGCGTTATCGTTTATTCACACACTAATTCTAATTTGATTTATTTTGACTAGTTTAACTTTATTCAACTAACACAATTTACCTATTAAATTATGCCTTAATTAGGGTTAATCTGTATGGAATTGAGTTTATCAACGCAATTAATTTCACATGTAGTAATCAAAAGAATGATTAGTAAAAGAAACTGGAATTTGATATAATCTCATTAAAGAATATTAACACTATATTAAATATACTATTAACATTTTCCTTTTTAGAATTAATAGAACTAATACAAATATATGATTTCTGGAATCAAAAAAGACTTTTATTAGGGTTGTAATGTGGCCATGGGTTTAAGGTTTATGACATGACGTCAGTGGAATTCAAATGCTATCTTTTAGTATTGTGGCACACCTTCTTCTATTTTTCTAAATCTTCACATGTTTCTTTCTTTTCTTTTTCCCATTTTTCACTTTCTTGGCATAATTTTTTTTTTTTTGTTTTCAAAATTCCTTGTCCCTTTCTTTTGCTTTTTTTTTTTTCTATATCTTGCTGATTTAGACAAGTGTGCAAGAAAATGAGAAAGCAAAGGTAAGTTAATATATTTTTATTTGGCTCGAGTGCTTGTTGAGTTTAAAGAAAAGAATATATACTCTTTTAAGCTCAATCATGGTTGACTAAGGATATAATTTTGTAAAAGAAATTGTCAAGGCTCAAGATTTAATTAAACATGGCCTAAGATCATTTTTCAGAAATTATATATGTGTACAATTTCTATATAAAAGTTAAGGACAATGCCAATAATATAATTTAATTAGTGTTAATCAAAACAAAGTTAATGAGATTATTCAAAGAAAGTTTACCATTGAATCGAAGATTTGTATTTGAGTAGATGTAGTGTATCTCTCCAAGAAAGATTGATTCAAAATCTGCAATAGGTTTTATATCTCCACTATATACGCAAAGAGTATAATATTTCACAAGCTTTTTAATAATAAAGAAATCTAATTGTGCTTTATAAGAGTAAGTTTCAATAAAAATATTAAGATAGTGCACAACTAAAATATGAAAATCCCGCGGATTATATTAAGAATATTTCTACAAAACATAGGAATATGAACCTAATTACACTATGTATGATTCATATGAACTAGTATTCTTAATTTTAACAATATAGGCTCTAATTTTAATAAAAGCAAACTTAACCACACATTAGTTCACAACAAACAAGTTCAAAACACACAACAATAAGTCTAACACAAACAAGTGCAAAACACAAAATAAAGTTTCAGCATAAGTAAAAGTGAATAATTAAAAAGCTGAGTGAAAGATAGCAGAGTTTTTCAGTAGAATCTTCAGTTTTGCTCTTTTAGGAAGTAGATGGACCTTCTCCTGTAACGCCCCAAAACCCACTCTAGATGGCATTACAAATTAAAAATCATTCACATCATGAGATCAACTAAATAATTCATCCATAGAGAAATTTCATACATCAAAGGTAATCTTTATAATCTCGTTCCCAAAAGAATACGCCAAAACATGACGAATATATCCTCAAAAAAAAAAAATGATCCCAAAGTAAGATAATTACATCCCAAAAGAATTAAACATAATCTCGCAGTAGAAATTACAAATGGATTGACTTTACATAGTCTCAAAATAAATATCTTAGTCTAGAACAAAAGAGAATATAACTCTAGACATCAACCTCGGGATCCATGTTCCCTTCTATAGGAGCTTCCCAATGTGCTTGTTCATCTACTCCTAGCTCCTCCTCTACACCATAATATGAAAAATATAGTTTGTAGGGGTGAGCACAAAGCTCTGTAGCAACATTCTCCCAAACTCATACAAGGTTTAGAAAGCATGTAAAAACAAGTCCGTCTCATTTTGTAAATATCGTATATTAATTTTTGAAAGAAATAACAACATTTCAATAGATCTCAAGTTCATAAAATAACAATAATTTAAATGAACAATAAGGGCATATACCACACAAGCCACTTTAGAAAGGACGTATACCGTCTCCCACGGCATTGACGAATCCTTCCCAGGAAAGGTATACCAACCCTTAGCCTCGAACTTATATGAACAATAGTGGTTGGTCTCACAAACAACAAACCACTACAAGTGTTAGGAAACCATCTCATCCCCCACTGGGATAGACTAACCTCTAACACTCTACGGCAGTGCACAAATGCAATTCAAGTCTATCACAACAACCATACAAGAGATACAATTCCAACCAAATTCTCAAATCATAAGTAAATCCAAAATTTCCAAATTTCACCACTTGCATTACAAGAGCACAATAAAAAAAACTTAAGCAAGAGATCATCAGAAATACCATTTTTTGTTTAATACAAAGTAGTAGAGTTTTGAAATCAAGAACAAGTGAACATTAAGAAGAAAAATCTATTTTTTCTCAAAAACTAGGGTTTTTATGGCCATCAAACCATAAATACCTTCAAAACATAGTGATACTTGTAGAAACATCAAGAAACAAGTATTTCATAACATATATTTAAGATTTAGAAGCAAAACATGTATATATATAAACCCTAGCCTCAATGGACAAGAATGGAAGAAACCCCTACCTTCTTCTTCCTTGGTTTTGTGTGAAGGCTTAAGATTTGATCTTTCCCCAACTTGAATCCACTCTCAATCTCTTATTTTTCTCCTCCTTTCTCCCTCTCTAGGACTTTATAAGGTTAAAAATGTTGAAATGGGGCTAATAGAGGCGTCATTATGTATTTATAGGGTGAAATGTGGACCCCAGATTGCGACTTAAAATGTCTGGAATTTACAGAGCATACCAGTTGCTTGACAAAATTCCTTGTATTTTCTTAACCTCTAAACATCACCCTTTAGCATGTGTAGTGTATGGATAACGGGAGTGTCACCCTCCCTTGGAATGATGTCGGAAGAAAGGACAAGAAAATGGGGGATAAATGAAGTGAACAAAATGTGTAATGAAATGTGCATCTGTGAACAAAAGTGCTCCCCAAGCACAAGGAGTCTTTTGAGTGTTATGTTTTACTTGGAAAAGTATTCCAAGGTCGTCTCCTCAGGGAAGGAAAGCTCAAGTGTGGTGTAGGTGATTTTGTGAAAAAAAGGGAAAGTGTAAAATCTTTTATTTGTGTTTTGGTGATTGGAGTTTTTGCAAATGAAAATACAATGGAAAACAAGTGTTGGCAAATCCAAAGAGGTCATTCCAATGGGAGGGCCAATTCAACTCGAAACCTTCCTCCAATGGGGTATAGATGAACGATTGATTCGTGGGAAGGTAGGGACGAGATGGAATGAGTATCTAAGCATAATCTGGGACTAGGCCTACAAAATATCAAAGGCTCACCATATCATCCACCCTCAACCCAGTCAAACTGAACCATCCTACACTGAGAGGAGGAAAGAAAATGAGTTGAAATGGCAAACCCAAGAGGAGGTCTTTATTAGATTACCTAACTAAAAATCTAGCTACTCATGAAAACAAGAGGGAAATGCATAATATAAAGAGGCATAATGAAGAAAAGAAACATGGAACTTAACTTAATGCAAGAAATCTTAAACTATGAAGAAAAATATGCAATACCCATTTTAAAGCTAGGAAATGAAGAAAACTTAAGACAACAATGGTAGAAACTAAGATACTCAATTAAACTTGCAAAGCACTTAAAATAAATGACATTTAAAGTAAATAATGAAGTTTACAAGAGTCTTACAATAAAATACAAGTGAAACGATGGAAGAAAATTCAAAAATCCAAGTTTTCTATTGCTTGAATTATTTTCGTGTTGTTCCTAATCTCTTAACATCTCCCTCAACGTATGTATGGTGTGTGTAAGGGGGAGTGTCACTCTCCCTTGGGATGATGTCAAAACAAAGGGAAAAGGAATGATGGAATTTGAAATGTACAAAATGTGTGTGCGTGTGAACAAAAGTGCTCCCCATGCGCAAGAAGTCTTCTGAGTGTCGTGTGTACTTGGAAAAGTATTCTAAGGTCATCTCCTCGGGGAAGGATGTGAATCGTTTTGAAAGTGATTTTGGTAAAAATAAAATGTAAAATCTTTTATTGTTTGAAGTTGGTTTGTGATGAATTTGAAATGGGAAACAAGTGTTGGCTAATCCGAAGGGTTTACTCTAATGCAAATGTCAAGTCAACCCGAAACCTTCCTCTACTAGTGCATAGATGAACTGTTGATTTGTGGGAAGCGAGGGACGAGATGGAAGTGAGGATCTAAGCATAACCCGTGACCAGTCTATGGGATATCAAAGACTCACACCATGTCCTCACTCAACCCAGTCAAATCGAACCATTGTACACCGAGGGGAGGAAAGAAGATGTGTTGAAATGGTATACCCAAGAGGTGGTCTCGCATTGATTAGCCAACTTAAAGACTTAGCTACTCATGCTTAAAGTAAAGACAACAATGTGATAAGAAGACATTATAAAAAAATGAAGATTGAAGCAAAATATAAACAAAATGCGCAAATATAATTTCTGAATAATTATACATTTCTTTCACCTCTTACTAAAGATTGGATGAGAAACTACTCACTCTTCATGGCTTTGATAAAGCTAGAAAAGTGAGTGATGTTCATCCCTCTAAGTAGAGGAGTTACAAGGTAAAACAATTTACACAAGGAGCTGATCCTCAACAAAGAATGAGTGAATCACGTTCCACCCTTCATGGCTTTGGTAAGCTCTTAGAAAAGTGAAAGAGTTTTACTCCTCTAAGGGAAGAAGGAAGCTCAACAATGGAAGTAAAAGAAAGCAATAATACAATAAAAGAAAACAATAATTAAAGTAAAGGAAGCAACAAATTAAAAGAAAGCAATACTTAAAGAAAGCAATGAGCAAGAGAGCAATAATACTTTTGGAGGGTTTTCCACTACCAAAAGATGAATGATTTACAAGTCCTAAGGGGTGGTATTTATAGGCAGCAAGGGAGGATGAAATTCTTGTTTTACGGCAATGAATTACACTTTGCTCCCCCTTTGTTCTGAACTTTGAAAATTGGCTCCGTATAGTTTCCAGCTTTGACAATTGGCATCGTATAGTTTGCATCTTTAATAATTGGCTCCCATGTAGTTTGTAGTTTTGATACACAAAATGCTGAAAAGAACAACAATCAATGCATTATCCTTAATTCACACACTAACCCTAATTTGATTTATTTTGACTAGTTTAACTTTATTTAACTAACAAAATTTACCTATTAACTTAATTAAATTATCCCTTAATTAGGGTTAATCACACCCCCCAACCTCCCAAACCTAAACATTACTAGTCCCTAGTAATAAATAACAAAAAAAAAATCAATTTCCTAGATAATACGATTGCATTTAGCATATGCAACAAGCCATTAAACCCCTAGGTGATCCTTAGTGAACAAGTTTTGTCTCGTGAAGGTTTCCAGTGAGTTACCTACAAAATCTAGTCGAACAGATGTGTATGTGGGTTAAAGTAAATTAGTATCATGGTCGTTGGGACACCCAACCCTCAATTTCGACTTGCATCCCGCAAGTTCCTCTTTCATATGTATTTGTTCTATGCAAAAATTAGCATTAGTCACATTGGCATTTGGAATTCCCTATATAGTACAAATGGTCTTTCTAGAAACAAGAATTTTTATATAACAAACATTCCACTTTACAACCCTCCATGGATAGCTTTGATTTTACAAACCTCTCTTAGAAATGCCCTCAGCAAAAATTTCCTCCGATTAGACTGACTTGTCTCTCAAAGGGCATGTGATCAGAGGATGACCAATCGAAAAAATCACAAGCACAGTTAGAAAGGGGGTGAAAGTTTTAAGAAAGTAGACTAATCATGTTCTTGACATAATCTCATGGAAGAATATCAATGCAATTAAAGAAATACTATTAAACATACCCTAGTTTTCGGTCGACAATACACATACACATCAGACTTGAGATCAATTAGGGCTTTGTATAGGTTGTAATGTGGCCAGAGGTGAGTGGCTAATGAAATGACGTCAATGGTATTCAAAAGCTATCCCTTTTTAATATAGTGCAGCACACCTTTTTCGTGGTTTTCGATATTTTTGCCTAGAAATTATATTTATTTCCTTCATTTTTCTCATTTTTCACTTTAGTTGCATTAATCAAAGCAAGTTTAATAAGATTATTCAAAAATTGAAAGTGGAAGAGCTTACTTGAGTAATGTTGATTGTCTCTCAGAAAGTATCGTAAGGCTCAAAACTTACCATGGTATTCTTCGTCATCTCCACTGGTTATGTCAGGGTTTCAAAGAATGTTGGTTATTTATCAATTCTATTTTCGAGCCTATTCATTCTGTACCTTAAGAATTACAAATATCATTGTACATTTGACATTTAAGCATAGAGAAAATACCATTTTTCAAGGAAATGCGGTTTTTTCTTTTTTCTTAATTTTTTTTTGCATTCAAACAAAAATCAAAGTTATTTACATACACATTTATCTATGAAAATTGAAAGAAGACTTAAATGCATACATTGAACTTGAAAAACTATGGCGTCTCAGGATCAGTCCCTACCCACGCTACAAGTTGGCATTTTAGGACATTCCTTACTCGGCCCACATCTTTATTTCAACAAAAAGACTTTGTACATAAACAAATATTTACACAAAAAAAAATAAAATTCAGACCATTAACATTCATCCCCAAAACACATTTTTTCACAGCTTTGTTATTATTAGTCAAAATTTAATCCGAGTCATCGCTTGTGTCTATGACATTATTAGTGACCCTTCTAACTTCTTGTCGCACATAACGTGTAAGTACCGGATTGGTATAAGATGGCGGCTCAGGAAAATCATTACTCTGTCCATACATTATCCAGTTTAATCGATCAGTTGTAGGACCCGAAATTGCTTGAGAACACTGATTGTATTTTTTTCATGTGAAAGATCCTGCCACAATTAAAACAAGCACCCTGTCATCTGGTATGACGACGTTTAGCGAAACTACTTCTACCACACAATGGTTTTGCTTGTGCTTCTCATATTTCAATTTTTCTCAAAAAATTGTCACAGTATGCACATCAGGTGGAAAAGTTCATAAAACTCCCAGACTAAACCAAAAAAGTTTAACATCCATGCTTTCTATGCTTTAAGACTCACTATCTGATTCTTTAACATCTGCCAGTCACAAAGACAATTGAAACTGTGTTCAATATGATTATAAAATATAAGTAAAAATACTGTAAAAATACACAATCTAGAATAAAAATAATTTTTTTTAAATACGAAACTATAACAAACTAGAACCATAGATCACACCCCCCAACCTAAACCAAATGTTGTCTCCAATGTTTCAAATTTACCAATTTTTGGAGTTTGGAAATGAGGTTGTAACGTAGAGATCTGTTCAGCTATCGAAACCTACAAAGAAAATACACAATTTAATCTTAGTTACACAGATCAGATTTTTGCTAGGATGAAAACCCTTGATTTTAAGTGCGGATAGAAGAAGAAGAGCCATGTAAATAGAGTAAACAAATGCAGATCATGAGACAAAGGATTGGGTCTTTGGGGAATATGGTCATGGGATTGTTGGGAGTTGGGTTGTGTTACAAAGAACATCACAATAGAAAGAAGAAGAAGAAGAAAACAAAGAAAAAGGGAAAGGGGGTAGTGGTAGAGATTTGTTCAGCTATCGAAACCTATAAAGAAAACACAACAATTAGTCAACTCGAGGGAGATATGGGGTTAGGCTAGAAATCCATCACCCTAAGTGTGAGCAGAAGAAGAGCACCCATGTACAAATACAAACATATCAGATAAATTATTAAACAAAGGACTAGGTCGTTGGCGTATATGGTCATGGATTTGCAAGGGGTGGGTTGTTTTTACAGAGAACAGAGAGAATGACAAAGAAGAAGAAGAAGAAGAAGAATAAGAAGAAGAAGGGAAGAAGAAGGGAAAAAAGAAGGGGGAGACCAACACCGGTGGATGGGGGAAAAAGGAAAAAGAAATGTTGGAAGTCTTATAAAGGCATCCCATTTTTTATTTTATTTTATTATTTTATTTTTCATTTATTTTTATTTTATTTTTTTGACTATCGGCAGGCATAAATATCCACGCGAAATATTTTCACAAACATTTTTTTTGGGTACTTGATCTGTTTGAGTGTCGATAGGCACGAATATCCGCACAGAATATTCCCACAAAAATTGGTGTAAGATGCAAATAGTGCAACCTCACCCCCCCAACTTGATTCATGCATTGTCCTCAATGAAACAAAAAAGGTATGATATTCGATGATGGACAGTAAACGATTAGTAGGGTTAGAGAACACCTCGCACTTGAGCTTTGACAAAAGCATCGATATCTACGACTAAGAAGAACAAAACTTATACGATAAAAGAACATAATTAACATGGAATAAAAATAAAGTAAGTAAATAAAAGCCTGTACATTGAAAGGTAGAAAAAACTAGTTATTCCTCCACAACTTCCGTGTATACCGGATCAATTAAATTCTCCTCCACCACTTGTTCTTCAAAGCCCCCAAAAAATGGCTCAAGTCTTTCGCCATTAACCTTGAATGTCTGGCCATTTTCCACAGCTCCTTTGGGATAGGCCACCTTGACAAGATAGGGGCCATCCCAATGGGATCGGGTTTGCCTTAGAAAATGGAGAGGCAAGAATTGTATAAGAGTACTTTTTGCCTGGGCTCAAATGATTTCCTCACGATGGAGTTATCATGAAAGATTTTGGCCCTTTCTTTTGAGATTTTGGAGCTCTCATACGCATCTCGTCGAATCTCTTCCAAGTCATTCAGCTCTAACTTCCTATGATCACTGACCATTCTCAAATTAAAATTTAAAGTCTTAATGGCCCAATAGGCCTTGTGTTCTATTTCGACTGGCAGGTGGCAAGCCTTTCCATAGACAAGCCGGTTGGGAGACATGCCCAAAATAGTTTTAAAGGCAGTGTGGTATGCCTCGAGGGCGTCGGTCAATCTATCAGACCAATCCTTCATGTTTGGGTTAACCATTTTTTGTAGAATGTTCTTGATCTCCCTATTAGCTAGCTCGGCTTGGCCATTTGTTTGTGGGTGATAGGCAGTGGGTACTTTGTGAGTGACACCATATTTGAATATTAGAGATGCAAATGACCTATTATAGAAATGTGATCCACCATCACTTATTATTGCACGAGGCATCCCAAACCTCGAAAAGATGTTCTCCTTGATAAACTTCACTACAAGCTGATGGTCATTAGTCTTGGTCGGGATAGCCTCCACCCATTTAGACACATAGTCCACTACTAAGAGGATGTACAAATAACCAAATGACATAGGGAAAGGACGCATGAAGTCGATGCCCAACAGTCAAATTTTTTTATGACAAGTACTGGTGAAAGGGGCATCATGTTTCTTTGGGTCACACTACCCAACCATTGGCATCTGTCGCATCCCTTACAGAACAAAACACAATCTTTGATACGAGAGGGCTAGTAAAAATTTGATTGAAGAATTTTGGCCGAAGTCTTTTTTGTCGAGAAATGTCCACCACAAGCTTGTGAATGACAAAATGCAAGGACGTTCCGCTATTCATTTTCAGGTACACATCTCCTCATGAATTGGTCCGGGTAATACTTGAACAAATACGGGTTGTCGAAGTAGAAGTACTTCACATCCGCCATAAATCGTCTTCGATCTTTTGGGCTCCATTGTCCTGTTGCAAGATAGTTACATATATCAGCATACCAAGGACATACAGAATGAATTGAAAGCAAATGCTCGTTAGGAAAAACGTCAGGGATAGGAATGTGCTCATTGGCCTCTTGCACCACAAGTCGGGATAAATGATTTGCCACCACGTTCTCAACTACTTTCTTGTCCTTGATCATCAAATCGAATTCTTGTAGGAGGAGTATCCACCTAATGAGTCTTGATTTTGCATCCTGGTTAGACAACAAATACTTCAAAGCAGAGTGATCAGTAAAGACAACAATAAGTGACCCAATGATGTAAGAACATAATTCATCTAATGCAAACACTACTGCTAGCAATTCTTTCTCGGTGGCAGTATAATTCATCAGAGCCTCATTAAGTGTTCTGCTAGCATAGTGTACCACATATAGTCTATTTTCCTCCCTCTAATTGAGCACCGTGTCGACCGCGCAATCACTCGCATCACACATGAGCTTAAAAGGTAGATCCCAATTGGGTGGTCGCATGATCGGAGGTGTGACTATTATGCTTTCAAGTTTTTTAAAGAATGTCTCACAATCATCCGACCACTCAAACGGGACCTCCTTAGATAGAGGTTGGTCAAGCGTCGGGCCAATGCACTGAAATTCTTTATGAATCGACGATAAAAACCTGCATAGCCCAAAAATGACCGAATGCCTTTGATGGCTTTTGGCATGGGAAGGTTGGAGATAGCCTCCGCCTTGGATTTATCGACTTCAATACCCCTTGCTGAAACTATATGGCCAAGCACAATTCCTACCGTCACCATAAAGTGACACTTTTCCCAATTCAAGACTAGATTCTTCTCCTCCAATCTTGTTAGAAGTTTCTCCAAGTTTGCCAAACATCCCTCGAATGAATCCCCAAATACCAAAAATTCGTCCATAAAGACCTCCACTATCTTTTCCACCATGTCACTGAAAATCCCCATCATATAGCGTTGAAAAGTCTCTGGAGCATTGTATTGTCCAAATGGCATGCGACGGTAGGCAAAGGTACCATAGGGGCACGTGAAGGTGGTCTTCTCTTGATCCTCTAAAGCAATCTCGATCTAATTATAGCTGGAGTATCCATATAAAAAATAGTAGAATAGATGCCCTACTACTCGTTCTAGAACTTGATCGAGGAATGACAATAAGAAGTGGTCTTTTCTTGTGCAAGCATTCAGCTTTCGGTAATCAATGCACACCCTCCATCCGGTGATCACTCTTGTAGGTATAAGCTCATTCTCATTATTCTCAACCACCATAACCCCGAATTTCTTAGGTACTACTTGCGTGGGGCTAACCCATTTGATATCGGCAATTGGAAAAATGATCCCCACATCAAGTAGTTTCAGAACCTCATCCCTCACCACCTCCTTCATAATGGGATTCAACCATCTTTGTGTTTGTGGGGAAGGTTTGGAATCCTCCTCAGGATATATGCAGTGGGTGCAAATGAGAGGGTTTATTCCCTTGATATCCGGAATGGTCCACCCAATTGCTCCTTTATGCTTTCTCAATACCTCAAAGAGTACTTTTTCTTGTTCCATGTTCAATGTAGATATAATTACCACCAAAAATGTTTCACCTTCCCCAATATAGGCGTACTTCAAATGGGGGGGCAAGGGCTTCAACTCCAAGTTGGGTTTTTGTTCATCCGACGGAAAAATTTTCTTTTCTCGATGGGGTAACTCTTCGAATGTAGGGATCCACCTTTCCATCCCTTTCAAATCTTCTACCTCCTCTTGCTCATCATAATTCTCAAGATCCTAAATTCCTTCTTCCTTGAATTTCAACATCCATCCAGCTCCAAATGATCCTTAACCAAAGTGTCAATTCTATTGACCTCACTTATTTCCTCATCATCACCCGGTTGCTTTGCTAAGTTGAATACATTGAGCTTCATTGTCATATTCCCAAATGCCAACTTTATTAGACCGTTCCTGTAATTTATCAAAGCATTAGATGTAGCAAGGAAGGGTCTTCCAAGTATTACGGGAATTTGGGAGCTAAGATTTGCAACAGGGTGTGTACCAAGCACAATAAAATTGACAGGGAAGTAAAATTTATCAATTTAAACTAAGACATCCTCAACTAATCCCCTTGGTGTACGGATACTATGATCCTCCAATTAAAGCGTGATTGAGATGGGCTTCAACTCCTCAAGCTGCAGCTGTTGGTACACTGAGTAGGGGAGGAGTGTTGGTCCTCAATATTGAGGTCACTTGCTTGGTGAGGAATGCTTTCTTGTAGACATTTAGTTTCCTCTTCACTATGCATAACTCCTTCAAAATCTTAGCACATGATGGAATTTGCTTGATGGCGTCAAGGAGTGGAATGTTAATCTTCACCTTCTTAAAATTTCCAAAATATCAGCATAATTAGCCACCTTGATAGGTGGCTTCAAATGACTCGAGAAAGGGGTAGGCATGGGAGGAATAAACACACAATCATTAATTAGTTTTTCTTCCTCAACAACCTCTCTTTCTTTCTCTTTACTTACCTCACCCTAGTTGGCATTACCCAAGATATTTTTTCCTTTTGCCAATGTGGTCTTGGGTGAGACCGTTGGCAAAATGGTTTTGTCAAATTATTTGCCACTACGGAGGGTGGTGACAGCTTTGAGTTGCTCGCAACTCTCTCTCGAAGGCTCCGATGACTCAACAAAGTGCTAACCCCTAGGGTTCTCTTGTGGTTGATCGGGGAACTTCCCCTTTTCTTGTTGAGATGCCCCTATAGAGTTTGTCAACTTTGTAAGTTAGGCTCTTATATCATTGATGGTCATGGCATTTTGGTTATTGATGGCGGTTTGGCTTTGGACGGTCCTTGAGAAAAATTTTGTGCTGGCGAGTTTGACTAATACCCTTGTGGATTGGTCCTTGGGTATTGAGAGCTACATGCTTGCCCTTGGCCATAGTATTGATTTTGCTTAGGAGGCATGGGAGATGTATATGCACTTGAACCATGAGGAATGGGGTTCTCATTTCTCCAACTAAAATTTGGGTGAATATTCCAACCCAGATTGTAAGTATTCGAATTGGGAGAAAATGATTGCCCCTTTGGTTGAAGGCATGAACTTGTTCATTGTACGCTTCTTTAAAGGTCAAAATGTTTGGGCAATTCGATAGGGAATGCTCTATACATTCACAAATTGAACAACCCTCCTCGGTTCGTGACACATTAGACACCTCATGTCTCTTATTGACTTCAAGACTCTCAACATTCCTTGACAATTTAGCAATTTTTGAAAACAAGTCTTCGCAATCTCTCAAGTCGTATATCCCTCCCCCTTGTGGTTGACTACTACCCGAAGAAGTCCTAGGTACATCATTGGGATCCCTAATGTCCCAAGATTGTGCATTTTGGGCCAATGTGCTAAAGTAATCAAGGGCCTCATTAGGGTCTTTGTTCAAGAATTCACCCTTGCACATCATGTAAATGAATTGTCTATGGATTGGTGTGATTCCTTCATAGAAGAAACTTACCAGTTGCCACGATTCAAATCCATGATGTGGAATGGATTGTAGCAACTCATTGTAATGATCCCAGTATTGATAGAATTGCTCATTGGGCTTCTCATAAAAGTTTTGAATTTCCATTTTCAAAGCAGTGGTTCTATGAGCCAGAAAAAATTTATTCAAAAATTTAGAATTCATTTGAGCCCAAGAGGTAATGGATCGAGGTCGATTGACATCAAACCACGATTTGGCTTTATCTCTGAGGGAGAAGGGAAACAATTTCAATCGAGTTATGTCCTCAATAGCATAATTAGCATTGAAGGTTGCAACCATATCCTCAAAATTCTTTAGGTGATTGTAGGGGTTTTCCCTTTCAATTCCATGGAATAAAGGAAGTAGTTGCAACATCCCCGGCTTAACTTGGAAGAGCTGAGCGTGGACCGGTAAGAGAATGCATAAGGGTGTGGTGCTACAGGTTGGTTGAAGGAAATCCCTCATAGACCCCGCCAGAGGATCCATTTGGATGTTAATCCCTTCATTTACGGAAGGGGGAAATTGCATTCATGGATTAGGCATTCTATGTTTGGGCATTCCCCCCACCCCTTTGAACATTTGGATTGGCATCAAGGTTTTCAAAATTATCATCCGCATCCTCGAGTGGGTTTTGGTCAATATTCATGTTGGAGCCTAAAAGTTGTCTAACCAATCGATTTTGTTCGTTCCGTCCCCACATGCAACAACTTATCTACAAGTGAAATTATACACAACAAAAATATATACATAGAACAAGGTACCTCAGCCCATGATGAAAATCATGGGACTTACCTCTGTTGTCCAGAAATCGCCTTCCTGATTCGACACTTGCCTTGCCCCGACAATGGCGCAAAAAATGCTTGAATTATTTTCGTGTTGTTCCTAATCTCTTAACATCTCCCTCAACGTATGTATGGTGTGTGTGAGGTTGAGTGTCACTCTCCATTGGGATGATGTCAAAAGAAAGGGCAAAGGAATGGTGGAATATGAAATGTAAAAAATGTGTGTGCATGTGAACAAAAGTGCTCCCTAAGCGCAAGGAGTCTTTTGAGTGTCGTGTTTTACTTGGAAAAGTATTCCAAGGTCATCTCCTCGAGGAAGGATGTGAACCGTTTTGAAAGTGATTTCGGTGAAAAGAAATCCTCGACGTGTCTCTTCATCAACTGTGTCCCTATGGCTCACTGAAAACTCTTATAAAAATGAGATATGAACATGGGATCCCGATCCGATACAATGCAAATGGGCACGCCATGTAACCGGACAATCTCCTGTATGTACAACTTGTAGAATTCCTCTAGTGTGAAGGTCATCCGCACAGCCAAAAAGTGTGCCGACTTCGAAAGTCGGTCCACTATCACCTATACTGCGTCATGACCTCGCAATGTTCATAGCAAGTGGGTCACAAAATCCATCGTGACATGCTCCCACTTCTATTTAGCTACCTCCAAAGGCTAGAGTAACCCTGCTAGTCTTTGGTGTTCAGCCTTCACTTGCTGACAAGTGAGACATCGGTTAAAAAAATCCTCGATGTGTCTCTTCATCCCGCTCTAATAGTATTGGCAATGAAGACCATGGTACATCTTTGTGCCACCTGGATGCACCGCAAAACGGGAGCAATAGAACTCTCTAAGAATCTCCTCTCTCAAATCCGCAAACTTGGGAACCACAATTCATCCCCTAAATCAAAGACTACCATCTGTATGCATGGTCTAGCCCTCGTCACCTATACCTGATTATACTCTGTCCCTAATGGATAAAATTTATGTATCATGTGCTCAGTAGGGAAGGAGTAGCCACTAAACTTCCGAAAATGTCCTAAGTTTAACCCATGTAGCGTACCCGAATTGGCCCACAGTCTCGAGCATCTGCCACTCCCAGGAAGCCACACTAGCCAAGACTCCCCGTGACATCTGGCTGAGTGCATCAGCCACCGCATTTGCCTTACCGAGATGGTAATGCAAGGAGAAGTCAAAATCCTCCAAGTACTCCATCCACCTACGCTGCCTCATGTTAAGGTCTCGTTGTGTGAAGAAGTACTTTAAACTTTTCTGGTCCGAAAATACCTCGAACTATTCACCATATAAAATAGTGGCACCAAGTCTTCAAGGCAAAGATAATGGCCACCAACTCTATGCCGTGCGTAGGGTAATTCTGTTTGTGCTTCTTTAACTGTCGAGAACCATAAGACACCACTCTTCCCGATTGCATCAAAACACAACTAACTCCATCCTTCGAGGCATCACAATACACTTTGTACCTATGTCCCCTTTTCGGAATTATCAAAATAAGAGCTGAAGTAAGCCTCATCTTCAACTCCTGGAATGCCTTCTCACACGAATCATTCCACTCAAACTTGGACCTCTTTTCGAGTCAACTTGGTCATAGGTTCGTGCTTGTCATATTTTTGTTGTTGTTCCTAACGTCTAAACATCATCCCTCAATGTGTCTATGACTTATGTATATAAGGGAGTGTCACTCTCCCTCAGAATGATGCAAGAGATGGGGCAACGGATGGTGGATGGAATGGAATGAAATGCGTATGTGAACAAAAGTACTCCCCAAGCGTAGGGAGTCTTTTGTGTGTCGTTGTTTTACTTGGAAAAGTATTCCAAGGTCGTCTCCTCAGGGAAGAAAAATTCAAGTGTGGTGAAGATGACTTTGTGAAAAAGGAAAGTGTAAAATCTTGTATTTGGTTTTGGTGAGTTTTGTTCTTAATGAAAATGCAAGAAAACAAGTGTTGGCTAATCCGAAGGGTTCATTCTTGTAACGCTCCAAAACTCACCTTGGACGACATTACAATCTATAAACCATTCACATCATGAGAACAACTAAATAATTTCATCATTAAAGAAATTTCATCCATCAAATATAACATTTACAATATTATCCCAAAAGAATAGGCCAACCATGGCTGCTATATCCAAAAGAATATGCCAACCTATGGCAAATACATCCCAAAAGAATCAAATTCAACATGCAGCAGAATTACAAAAGGATTGACTTTACATAGTCTCAAAATAAATATCCTAGTCTAGAACAAAAGAGAATATAACTTTAGACATCTACCTCGGGATCCACGTTCCCTTCTATAAGAGCTTCACAATGTGCTTGTTCATCTACTCCTAGCTCCTCTTCCAGACCATAATCTGAAAAATATAGTTTGTAAGGGGTGAGCGCGAAGCTCTATAGCAATATTCTCCCAAACTCATATAAGGTTTAGAAAGAATGTAAAAACAAGTCAGTCTCAATTTGCAAATATCATATATTAATTTTTGAAAGAAAACAAGAACATTTCAATATATCTCAAGTTTACACAATAACAATAATTTAAATGAACGACAAAAATGAATTTCCAAACAATAAACCATTTCTAACCATATGTCATTTCCCACAAGTTCTTGTAGAGTCCCATACCTCCACAAGCTCTTGTAGGAAAACCAATTCCACACAATAAATATGTTCTCATGTATGTTGGTTGTTTCCCATGAATCTACACAATGACTCTACCTCGTTCACCCAACCATAATGACACAAGCCACTTTAGGAAGGGCGTATACCATCTCCCACGACATTGACGAATCCTTCCCAGGAAAGGTATACCCACCCTCAGCCTCGAACTTACGTGAACAATAGTGGTTGTTCCCACAAATAACAAACCACTAGAAGTGTTAGGAAACCATCTCACCCCCACTGGGATAGACTAACCACTAACACTCTACGACAGTGCTTGAATGCAATTCAAGTCCATTACAACAACCATACAAGAGATACAATTCCAATCGTTTTCTCAAATCATGAGTAAATCCAAAATTTCCAAATTTCATAATTTGTAATAGAAGAGAACAATATAAGAAAAATAAGAAAGAGATCATCACAAATACCATTTTTTGTTTAATACAAAGCACTAGAGTTTTGAAATCAAGAACAATAGAACATTAAGAAGAAAAATCCATTTTTCTCAAAAACTAGGGTTTTTATGGCCATCAAACCATAATACCTTCAAAACATGGTGATACTTGTAGAAAGTTCAAGGAACAAGTATTTCACAGCATATATTTAAGATTTAGAAGCAAAACATGTATATATATAAACCCTAGCCTCAATGGACAAAAAATGGAAGAAACCCCTACCTTCTTCTTCCTTGGTTTTGTGTGAAGAACTTGAGATTTGATATTTTCCCAACTTGAATCCACTCTTAATCTCTTGTTTATCTCCTCCTTTCTTCCTCTCTAGGACTTTCTAGGGTTAGAAAGGTTGAGATGGAGCTAATGGAGGTGTCATTATGTATTTGTAGGATGAAAAGTAGACCCCAGATCGCAACTTAAAAATTTTGGAACTTACAGAGCGTACCGGTACAGCATACCGGTATGGTAAACTCTTTGGACAGTAGCGTACCAGTACGGTAACTTTCAGGCGTACCGGTACTGTCTATTCAGTTTTGCCTGTTTCCCTTCTTTTTCATTTCTAATCCATTCCAAACTTTGTCAAAACCAACCCAAACTTATAAAACATACATTTGTACATCGAACGTAGTTGGTATAAGTTCTATTGCAAACGGTTTCATATATTTACAAGTCAAAACTAAGTTTAAACTAAATATTTACCCGATTCTACACTATTAAAATTTTTATCTCTACTTTTACAATCTACTTAGTTCATGCATACTCCATTACTTAAATTAGTATTTCAAAAATATAATTATATGATGTATAAAGATAAGAGTGTGGGGGTTCACAATTCCAATGGGAATCCCAAATCAACTCGAAGCCTTCATCTAATGGTGCATAGATGAATGATTGATTCGTGGGAAGCCAGGGACGAGATGGTGAGGATCCTAGCATAAATTGTGACTAGGCCTATGGAATATCAAAAACTCATAACCACATCCACTCCCAACCCAGTTAAACAGAACCACCATACACCGAGTGGAGGAAAGAATAAGAGTTAAAATGGAATCCTCAAGGGATGGTCTCCCTTGAATTAGCAAACTTAAAAACTAGCTACTGATAAATAAATGCAAGAAAGTACATAATGTAAAGAGACATAACGGAGAAATGAAGATTGGAACTTTAACTAATGCAAGAAATCGTAAACTGAGAAGAAAAAGATTCAATACCCATTTTAAAGCAAGAAATGAAGAAAACATAACATAACAATGGTAGAAACTAAGATACTCAATTAAACTTGCAAAGCACTTGAAATAAATGACATTAAAAGTAAATAATGAAGTTTACAAGAGTCTTACAATAAAATACAAGTGAAACAATGGAAGAAAATGCAAAAATCCAAGTTTTCTATCTACTATTCATCGTCTTCCTCCTTAGAGCTTTCTAAGCTTAGGTAGCCACCTTTCAAATGTGAGTGGAATGCTGAATATATGGTGAAGACTCGATGCCTTTTTCTCTATGAGGCTTCCCTAGCCTATGTGTGTAGACCTCCCATCAATAAGAGGTGATTTTAATGGCTTGGCAGGCTAGGAGAGTGCTTAGCCTGCAACCATTGTGGCTGCCCCCTTCTCTTTCATCCTCATCAATGTCATTGCCTCCAAAGTCTTCTCATAAGGTGTAGGGGACATGAAAATATGTAAAGGATGTCAAGGGACAAGTGGAAGAATCAATGGTGGGACCCCCAAGCAAGTGGAGCATGAGTTGTAGGCGTTCTGGGCATTCTGTGCACAACCTTCCAAAAGGTTTTTTTGTAAACCTTCTACAAGGTCGATTCCAGTAGGCAGAACCTTTCGGAAGATCTTTCAGAAGCTGACAACTCAGGACCACTTTTAGTAAACTTGTCATAACGTCTAATCCAACCGTTGGATTGAGCTGAAAGTTTGACACAGTATAGAAGACATCCAGATCTATAACTTTTAGGTTTTCCACTGTTTTATATTCGAAGGAGATCATGGTCAAACATGGGAAAAATAGCAGTACTCTGTCAAAACCTTGGGAAACCAGTGGGCTAAACCTTCAGGAAGATTTTCATCCAAATTGTATTTTTCTTGGTTTCTTACCTTCCCCAGCCTCCCTATCATCATTCAATGTGTCCATATCTTCACCATATATTCACACTTAGTTGCAAGGCTCTAAAAGCCATCATTTATTTCCACATTATTCCTAACTTTAACTAATTCTAATAATTAATATGCAAATTTAAGTTAAAAAGCATGAAATGAGGCCAATAACTATGCAATATTTTGTGCTCTTCAGTGCATCTAAGAAAGAGAAGTCCTCAATGAACCTCCGACAGTACCCTACCAATCCCAAGAAATTGTGTATCTCGAAGACTGACTTCGGCCACTCCCAATTCATGACTGCCTCAACCTTCTCTGGGTCCATGGATACACCCGAAGCCGACACCACATGCCCCAAGAATTTCACCTTGGTCAGCCAAAATTCACACTTGCTGAACTTGGCGTACAACTGATGGTCTCTCAAGGTTTGGAGAACAACCCTCAAGTGACCCTCATGCTCCTTCTCAGACTTGGAGTAGATTAGGATGTTGTCAATAAAGGCCACGACAAACTAATCTAGGTAGGGTTGGAACACCCTATACATGAAATCCATGACTGCCGCGGTAGCATTTTTCAATCCAAAGGGCATCAAAATGAACTCGAAATGCCCATACAGTGTTCTAAATGCCTTCTTAGGGATATCTGCCTCCCTAATCCTCAGTTGATGGTAGTCGGTACGATGATCTATCTTGGAGTGGACTCGCGCCCCTTTCTGCTGATCAAATAAATCATCAATCCTCGGCAAAGGGTACCTATTCTTGATAGTGACCCGGTTCAACTGCCGATAGTATATACACAATCGAAGGGTTTTGTCCTTCTTCTTGACAAATAATACCAAAGTGCCCCATGGTGAAGTGCTCGTTCTAATGAAGCCCTTGTCCAAAAATTCTTGGAATTGGACCTTGAGTTTTTGCAACTTAGCAAGTGCCATCAACTTGATGTTTTTCGTTGTATTCCCTAGCCTCCTAACATCATCCCTCAATGTGTGTATGACTTATCAGAATGGGCAAGTGTCATTCTCCCTCAAAATGCTGCAAGAGATGGGGCAATAGAATGGTGGAATATGAGATGTACAAAATGTGTGTAATTTTGTGAACAAAAGTGCTTCCCAAGGGCAAGGAGTCTTTTGAATATCGTGTTTTACTTAGAAAAGTATTCCAAGCTCGTCTCCTCAGGGAAGGAAAGTTCAAGTGTTTGAAGCTGATTTTGTGAAAATGTAAAAGTGTAAAATCTTTTGTTGTTTTGAGTTTTGGTGAGTTGAGTTTTTAAGGAAAATGAAATGAAAACAAGTGTTGGCTAATCCAAAAGGTTCATTCCAATGGGAATCCCAAATCAACTCGAAGTCTTCCTCCAATGGTGTGAGTAAATGAACGATTGATTCATGGGAAATGAGGGACAAATGGAAGGAAGGATCCAAGCATAACCCGTGACAATGCCTACGGGATATCAAAGACTCACACTCTGGCTCACACTCAATCCAGTCAAACCAAACAACTGTAACACCCCAAAAATTGGGGGTCCTTAATTTAACAAAATTCAGGCAGAGTCTCCTTTGTACGGGGAGCTCTACCAAAACACAACCTGTGCAATTATACTACATTGACCACACCGGGTCCATTTACCCATCAAATAATAAAATTTCATTCACCACATGTAATATCCGACATATCATCCCAAAAAGAGTAGACCAAGTTATGACACTTACATTCCAAAAGAATTACACTCAAACTTAGCAGCAGAATAAACAAAATACAAGACAATACATGATTGTAAAAAAATTCCTTAGTCTAGCACAAAAATAAACTATAGCTCTAGATGTCCACCTCGGGATCTAGGTTCTCCTCTGGTGGAACCTCCTAATTTCCCGACTCGTCAACGCCGAGATCTTCCTCTAGCACGAAATCTAAAAAAAAATATTATTGGTAGCGGGTGAGCACTAAGCATTGTAGGAAAATCCTCCCAAACTCTAACAAGGTTTGGAAAACATAGAAAATGGTCGGTCTCATTTCACAAATAGCATACGTAAATTTTGAAAGAAAACTTGACATTTTCAAATATCTCAAGTTTATACATTAACAATAATTAAGTGCAAGAGTAAAACAAATCCTACCATAAATAACCATTCCAAAGATTAATTATTCCCACAAAAATTTCCAAGATAATCATATCCAAAAGATAACGCAATAAACAATAACCACAATGTATCTCAAGTCTGATGTAAGATAATCGCATGAATAAACACATAGAGAATATCTTCGCCTGCACACGCACAATTCCTCGCAAGGATATCAACTTCGGGAAGGGCGCCTATCAATGCATTGTCCCATACCAATGCACCTGCAATAACGAATCTGACCCAGGCATAGTATACTAATCCTCTGACACGGCACCCGTGAGCTAATAGTGGTTTGGTCCTCGCAAGGCACCAACCTCACTACGAGTGGTAGGAAAAGTTCAAATCCACACGGAGTAAGAACCACCCATATCTACCCACTCTACGATATCCGATCAATGGCCACCCATGGTCATCCAAACACCTCCATGAGATATAATCACCAATAATTCCTCAAACACACTCAATTCCATAAATCCCCAATTTTTCACATCCAAATCCACATTTATTTCACAATGGAACAATTTAAGAAAATTAACAAGAGATCACCATAAATATCATTGTGTTGTTCAATACAAAACACTAAAGTTTTGAAATCAAGAATAAAGGAGAAATCAAGAGAAAAACCCACTTCTCTTGAAATCTAGGGTTTTGAATATGAGAAAAGAACTTTTATGGTTACCCAACCATCCCATTGTTTAAAACATGCTAACATTTGCAAAAGCATCAAGAATCCATGATTTCATAGCATATTAATATGATGTATAGTCAAAGAAAACATATATGTATAACCCTAGCCTCAATGTAAGAGAATGGAAGAAAACTCCTACTTGAATCAAATTTCCCAGTAAGAACCTATGCTCTAGTGACCTCCTTCTTCTCTTTTCTTCCTTCATTAATCTTTCTCTAAGGTTCCAAGAGGTGTGGGGTAAGGGTGGAACAAAAAGAATGGGAGTAAATGAGATGAAAATGGGTTTTTAACACAGCAGCCCCGATTTTTACTGTTCACAGGTTGATTTGGTTTTCTCCAAAATTATGGTTTTGCCACTAAGAATCTCCAATTTGATCCATATGACTACCCTAAGGTTTTTCAACATTCCGGATTCATTTTTAATGTTATTTTAACCTAAAAATATTTATTTTTATGAGTTATCTCAAAACTAAAATAAATTTATACTCGAAACACAAAAATTACTATTTTATTCCTTCGAACTGCTATATGTGTTAAAAGGTTATTCTAAGTTTTTTTTTGGATCTCCCAGGTTCAATGATAATATTATTTTTACCTAAAAAATTTTATATTTTTACTTAGTTACCCTTATCAACCTTAAATACCTCCAAAAATTAAATTTCACCATTAATTTGCCTCCCTAGTTTTTATTCATATTATTGAAATCTATAGCATTCATGCATACCTCATCACCTATATTAACATTTCAAAAATAATTACTTGCTATATAAAGATAAGAGTGTGGGGGTTTACAATCCACCCTCCTTAAAGAAAGTTTCGTCCTCGAAACTTACCTTAAGTAGAGAATAGATTAGAGTAATTCTCTCGCATCTCCAACTCTGGTTCCCAAGTAGCTTCGTCCATGCCATGGTATTGCCACAAAATCTTCACTAATCTGATGACTTTGTTGCGGAGCACCTTCTCTTTGGTATCAAGAATCTTCACCGGTTGTTCTTCATTGGTGGCTCCGTCTTGAACTTCAATATCCTCCAAATCTATAACATGAGTGGTCTCTAACTGACACTTCCTCAACATCGACACATGAAACATGTCGTGTACTCCGAATAACTGAGTTGGTAATCGAAGTTGGTACGCCGCTTTGCTCACTGCTTTGATCACTTCAAATGGTCCTATGTACCTTGGAGATAACTTTCCCTCCTTGCCAAATCGCAACACTCCCTTCTTGGGTGATACTTTAAGAAATACGTAATCTCCCACCTTGAATTCCAAGGGTCTTCGTCTTTGATCCGCATAGCTTTTCTGTCGACTTTGTGTCATGCGTAATCTCTCTCGGATGAATTGAATTTTCTCTATAGTTTCTCGGACAATTTTCGGCCCAAACAAGCTACTCTCGCCAGCTTCCAACCAACAAGCTGGGGACCTACATGGTCTTCCATATAACGCCTCATACGATGCCATCCCAATTCTTGCCTGATAGCTATTGTTGTATGCAAATTCCACCAACGGCAAATGATATATCCAACCTCCCTCGAAGTCCAACACACAAGCACGTGACATATCTTCTAGAATCTGGATCAGCCTCTCAGATTGGCCATCCGTTTGGGGATGAAGGCTATGCTCAAATGTAACTCTGTCCCCATAGCTCTTTGAAGACTTTGCCAAAATTATGCTATGAAACGAGAATCACGATCTGACACAATGGACAGCGGAACTCCATGCAATCTCACTATCTCGCAAATATAGAGCTTGCTCAGGGTCTCTAATGTGTCGGTGGTCTTCATACTCAAAAAGTTAGTGGACTTGGTGAGTCTATCAACAATGACCCATATGACGTTATGCCCTCGTGAAGTCCGTGGAAAGCCAGATACAAAGTCCATGGTGATATGATCCCACTTCCACTTGGGAATAGGCAAGGACTGTAATAATCCTTCGGGTTTTTTATGCTCAATCTTCACTTGCTGACACACCACAAATTTTGAAACGTATCTAGCCACATCCTTCTTCATTCCCTTCCACCAATACTGCCGCTTCATGTCTCTATACATTTTGGTACTACCCGGATATATGGAGAACTTGGAATGATGGCACTCGCCCAACACTTCTTCTTGTACTTGGTCATGATCGGGTACACATAGCCTTCCTCGAAATCATAACTCATCATCACTTATAGCCCAATCCTCAACAATCTCACTCCTCTCCAACTTACTCCGAATAGCCTCTAACTAGCTGTCTAATCGTTGCAACACCACAATCCTTTGTCGAATCATCGGTTGAGCTACAAGATTGAATAGGCTTGGTCGATCCTCCTGTCTATCCACCCATAGATTAAATTCCTCCAAATAATCCATAATCTTCCACCTATTCACCACGAGGGAATTGATTTCACCCCGAGATTTTCTACTCAGTGCATCCGCTACTACATTCGCTTCCCCATATGGTAATTGAGTGTGAAATCATAGTCTTCTAAATACTCAATCCACCTTCTTTGCCAAAGATTCAAGTCCTTCTAGGTGAATATGTACTTATGGCTCTTATGATCAGAAAATACTTGAAATTTCTCTCCGTACAAGTAACACCTCCACAACTTAAGAGCAAAAACCACAGCGGCAAGCTCTAAATCATGGGTGGGATAATTCTGTTCATGAACCTTGAGTTACCTCGAGCCATAGGCAACCACCTTCCCTTCTTGCATTAACACACACCCCAAGCCTCGTAATGAAGCATCGGTGTACACATCGTATCCTTCCCCACCACTTGGAATAATGAGGACAGGAGCGGTTATCAACTTCTCCTTCAAGGTGCGAAAAGCTAGTTCACACTCTTGAGTCCACAAGAATTTTTCTCCCTTCTTTGTGAGACGTGTCATCGGCATTGCTAGCTTTGAGAACCCTTCCACAAACCTTTGATAGTAGCTTGCTAAGCCCAGCATACTACGTACTTCGGTCACATTCTTTGGTGGTTCCCAATTCGTTACTGCCTCAATCTTTGTGGGGTCAACAACTACCCCTTGGTCTGACACAACATGGCCAAGGAATTTCACTTCCTTCATCCAAAACTCACACTCACTCATCTTCGCATATAACTTATGTTCTCTTAATGTTTGTAGTACAATAGAAAGAGGCGTCCATGTTCCTCGTGAGTCCGAGAATAGATTAGTATGTCATCAATAAACACGATGACAAACTGATCTAGATACAACTGAAATACCCTGTGCATTAAATCCATGAAGGCTGCTGGACATTAGTCAATCCGAACGGCAACACCGTATACTCGAAATGACCATACCGAGTACGAAAAGCAGTCTTAGGAATATCTTCCTCCTTGATCCGTAATTGATGATACCCTATGCGAAGATCAATCTTAGAGTAAAGCTTAGAACCCCTCAACTGATCAAATAGGTCATCAATTCATGGCAAAGGGTATTTGTTCTTCACTGTTACTCGATTCAATCTTCGGTAATTTCTGCACAAACAAAGTGTCTCATCATGCTTCTTCACGAAGAGTACCGGGACTCCCAAGGTGAAGTGCTCAAACGGATAAACCCAATGATCAACAGATGATCTAGCTGTTTCCTTAGCTCCTTTAACTCCAAAGGTGCCATCCGATAGGGAGCGATGGATATGGGTTCGATTCCTGGGTAGAGATCAATCTTGAAGTCAATCTCCCTATATGGGGGTAGCCTGGGTAGTTCATCTGGGAAGACATCTGGAAAATTCGATACTATCAACACCTCATCCATATGGAATTTATCCCTATCATCTCCCATCAAGCTAGCTAAGAAACTCAAATGGCTCCCTGCCTTTGCTTTCAAGAACCTACTACCTGTAGTAGGAAATGGATGGGAGGAATTTTGGTCATTCACGAAACTCAATACTACCCCTCCTGGTAGTTGAAAAGAAATTCGTTTACGGAAACAATCCATTACCACCCGGAATATGGATAATAAATTCATCCCAAAGATCACGTCATACCCCTTCATGTCTAAGGCAACCAAATCTACAATCAATTCGTGCTCCCAAATTCGAAGCACGTAACCCTTACACACCCGACTAGTATCCAACCGTTCTCCTATAGGCATATTAATACACAACGCATGTTCTAGCTTCTCAAAGCCCAATCCCAATTTAATAGCATATGCAGTACGTATAAATGAATGAGTCGCACCAGGATCAAATAAAATTCAGGCCCAAGAATTATAGAGGAGAACAATACCTTGCACCATTGCATTGGAGGCATCTTCCTCAGGTTGGGTCAAAGCAAATACCCTTCCTTGGTTGGCGCCACTTGGGGCTAGAGCTTCAAATGGTCTCTGTTATTGTAGTGACCTTTGTAGCAGTGGCTTGTTTGCATTCACCCGTCCAGTTGGTTGGTTGGTTTTGGTTGAAAGCAATGGGTAGTTATCTTTGAAGTGCCCAACACCTCCACATGCAAAGCATCGACGTGGGTTAGTGCCTACTATCTCTAGTACTCCTCTCGCCCCTCGAGCTGTCCATGGTCTCTGTCCAACTACTTGATCTGGGCGAAGGTAGGGTGCCGCCTCTGTGCTCCACTACTACTAGCACCCGTCCTGATCGGACCTCCCCTTATAAGGTTCTGTCACCGCTGATTATCTTCCATATCTCTCTCCACCAACATAGCCCTATCCACAAAATCCCCATAGTCATGGATCCTAAGAGCCAAAAGCTTCTCCCTAATGGCCATCCTCAAGCCTTGCTCAAAACGTTTGGCCCTCCTAGCCTCTGTGGATATGAGTTATGTGGCATATTTGGACAACTCCTCAAACTTTCTCACATACTCCCCCACCGTCAAACTACCTTGTCGAAGAGCAAGGAAATCGGTACTCATCTTGTCTCTAACTGACTCAGGAAAATATTTGTCTTGGAATACTTGATCGAACTCCTCCCAAGTAAGTGTATCTGTGTTCCTCCGTCTCTGTACTGAATCCCACCAATGGTCGGCCTCCCCCTCAAACAAATAGGTAGCTAAGTCAACCCTCAAGTCTTCAGTAACTCCCATGCCGTCACAAATCTTCTTTACCCTGACGGATCCATGTATCCGCGTCGAAAGGATTGGAGCTCCCTTCGAAGGTAGGTGGGTGTTGCCTCAGAAATTCCTGAAGAGTTACCATCCTCCAGTTGTCTTCCCAATTGCCCAGCACTTGTGCTAGGGGGTCAGCTCCACCATTATGGTTGTTGTTTCCATTATGGCTTTTGTACCAAAGTGGTGAGCTCCCTCAAACATTGATATATGCCGCTTATGGCATTGGTAGGTGGTGGTGGTGGCGGATTTGCTTGTCCTCCCCGACCACGCCCACGTCCACATCCACCGTCCATCCTGCACATCAATTCATAATTTAGTTTCATTGATGTACAAGACATCCTAGTTATCACTTTGATCTAAAGCATAAGGTTCATATAAAATTAGATAAACAATTTTCTTCAACATAGTCCTACTTTTCTAGTAGTAATCGATAACCTACAGCTCCCATGTAAGACCTAATTCCGAAGCTCTGATACCAATTCTGTAACACCCCAAAAATCGGGGATTCTTAATTTATCAAAATTTGGGCAGAGTCTCATTTGTACGGGGAGCTCTACCCAAAAAATAACCTATGCAATTATACTATATTGACCACACCGGGTCCATATATGAATAAATATTGACCACACCGGGTCCATTTACCCATCAAATAATAAAATTAAATTGACCACATGTAATATCCACCACATCATCCCAAAAGAGTATGCCATGCTATGACACTTACATTCTAAAAGAATTACATTCAAACTTAGCAGCGGAATAAACAAAATAATAGACTATACATGATTGTAAATAAATTCCTTAGTCTAGCACAAAAGTAAACTATAGCTCTACATGCCCACCTCGAGATCTAGGTTCCCCTCTAGTGGAACCTCCTAATTTCTCGGCTCGTCAACACCGAGATCTTCCTCTAGCATGAAATCTAAAAAACAAATATTATTGGTAGGGGGTGAGCACTAAGCACTGTAGGAAATTCCTCTTAAAATCTAACAAGGTTTGGAAAACGTAGAAAATGGTCGGTCTCATTTCACAAATAGCATATGTAAATTTTGAAAGAAAATATGACATTTTCAAAGATCTCAAGTTTATACATTAACAATAATTAAGTGCAAGAGTAAAACCAATCCCACCATAAATAACCATTCCAAAGAGTAATTATTCCCACAACAATTTCCAAGATAATCATATCCAAAAGATAACACAATAAATAACAACCACAATGTTTCTCAAGTCTGATGTAAGATAATCGCATGAATAAACACATAGAGAATATCTTGGTCCACACACACACAATTCCTCGCAAGGATACCAACTTCGGGAAGGGCGCCTACCAATACATTGTCCCATACTAATGCACCGGCAATAATGCATCTGACCCAGGCATAGTATACTAATCCTCTGACACGGCACCCGTGAGCTAATAGTGGTTTGGTCCTCACAAGGCACCAACCTCACTACGAGTGGTAGGAAAAGTTCAAATCCACACAGAGTAAGAACTACACACATCTACCCACTTTACGATACCCGATCAATGGCCACCCATGGTCATCCAAACACCTCCATGAGATACAATCACCAAAAAGTTTTCAAACACACTTAATTCCATAAATCCCCAATTTTTTCACATCCAAATCCACATTTATTTCACAATAGAACAATTTAAAAAAATTAACAATAGATCACCATAAATATCATGGTGTTGTTCAATAAGAAACACTAAAGTTTTGAAATCAAGAATAAAGGAGAAATCAATAGAAAAACCCACTTCTCTTGAAATCTAGGGTTTTAAATATGAGAAAAGAACTTTTATGGGTACCCAACCATCCTATTGTTTAAAACATGCTAACATTTGTAAAAACATCAAGAATCCATAATTTTCGAGTATATTAATATAATGTAGAGTCAAAGAAAACATATATGTATAACCCTAGCGTCAATGTAAGAGAATGGAAGAAAATCTCCACTTGAATCAAATTTTCCAGTAAGAACCTATGCTCTAGTGACCTCCTTCTTCCCTTTTCTTCCTTCCTTAATCTTTCTCTAAGGTTCCAAGAGGTGTGGGGTGAAAGTGGAATGAAAAAAATGGGAGTAAATGGGATGAAAATGGATTTTTAAACATAGCAGTCCCTCTTTTTACTGTTCACAAGCTGATTTAGTTTTCTCTAAAATTACGATTTTACTACTAAGAATCTCCAATTTGATCCATATGACTACCCTAAAGTTTTTCGATGTTCCGGATTTATTTTTAATGTTATTTTAACCTAAAAATATTTATTTTTATGAGTTATCTCAAAACTAAAATAAATTTACACTCGGAACACGAAAATTATTATGTTATTCCTTCGAACAGCTATATGTGCTAAAGGCTATTCCTAGTTTTTTTTTTGGATCTCGCAGGTTCAATGATAATATTATTTTGACTAAAAAAAATTTATATTTTTACTTAGTTACCCTTATTAACCTTAAACACCTCAAAAAATTAAATTTCACCATTAATTTGCCTCCCTAGTATTTGTTCATACTATTGAAATCTATAGGGTTCATGCATACCTCATCACCTATATTAGCATTTCAAAAATAATTATTTGTCATATAAAGATAAGAGTGTGGGGGTTTACAACAATCGTACACTGAGGGGAGGAAAGGGGATGAGTTGAAATGGTATACCCAATAGGAAGTCTCCCTTGGATTAGCCAACTAAAACTCTAGCTGCTCATGCAAAAAGGTAAGACATGCATAATGTAAAGAGACATCATGAAGAAGTGGAACATGAAACTTAACTTAATGCAAAAAATCTTAAACTATGATGAAAAATATGCAATACCCATTTTAAAGCTAGGAAATGAAGAAAACTTGAAAGCACCAATGGTGGAAACTAGAACATGTATCTAAACTTGCAATATACTTGAAATAAATGAGATTAAAGTGCAAGAGTTAAGGATTACAAGAAATTTAAAGCTTACTACAACTAAAATGGAAAGAAAATGCAAAAACATAAATTTTTATCTATTATTCATCATCTTCTTCCTTCGAACTTTCTAAGCTCAGGTAGCCACCTTATGAAGTTCTTGTGGAATGGTGTATATATGGTGAAAGAGCTCTGCATTTTTGTCCATAGGGGTTCTCTAGCTTGTGTGTGCAGACATCCCAACAATGGGAGGTGAGTTAATGGCTTTTGATAGGCTAAGACAAGCCTAGCTTACACCCATCATGGCTATCCCCTTCTCTCCCATCCTCCTTAATGCCATTGCCTCGAAAGTCTTCAACTAGGGTGTAGGAGCATGTAAATGTGTAAGGGAAGTCAGGGGACAAGTGGGAGAATCAATGGTGGGGACCCCCAAGCAAGTATAGTATGATTTATAGGCGTTCTAGGCATTATAGGCAGTGTACTAGTACTGAGTACCGGTACGGTGAACACCAGTAACTAAAGAGTATCGGTACTCCGTACCGGTACGCTCTGTTCTGGACCAATTTTCATAGAATTATCATAACCTTTGATCCAACTTTCTGATTGAGCTAAAATGTTGACACAATACAGAGGACATCCATATCTACAACTTGCAAGTTTTGAACTTCTTCATATTCGAAGTGGATCAAGGTCAAGAAGGAGGAACACTGAGGTACTGCAACAAAACGGTGTGGGTGTTGGTGCCTATATTGCCAAACACCAATACCTCCTTGATTTCTTTCACTTTTAAGCCTCCGAATCCTCAAGTAATGTTTCCATATCTTCACCACATATCCACACATAGTTGCATGGTTCTAAATTCCATGATTTACGCTATAATTACCTTCAACATCGAAATTTTAACATTATTCATAATTTCGGCTAACTCTAAGTACTTAGATGCAAAGTTGAGTTAAAATGCATGTAATGAGGCCTTTTAATATGTAATATTTTGTGCTCATCACCATCCTATGTGGAGTCCTGGAAATGGGCGATGTACCATGGTGCAACTTTATGGTCAAGTGTACATCACTATATGGAGCTAATCGTTGAAGTTCATCTGGAAAAACATCCTCATACTCATAAACCACCCAATGTAGACCTAACTCTTGTCTAGCCACATCCCCTAGGGTAAGGCTTACTAGCCAACCCATGAACTGACCGTGCCAACGGGAGTCATACACTACCCTGGAACTTGAAACAAACCCCATTAGTTGTGTACGCAGTAACCCTCTTCCGATCACAATCAACGACGACTCAGTGTGCCACCAACCAGTCCATCCCAAGGATGATATCGAACTCTGACATGTCCATGACCCTAAGGTCCACGGTGTGTAGAATCCCCGAGATCTCTAACTCACATCCCCGACATATCTAATCAACGTTTACCCTAGCTCCTATGGGAGAACTCACATGCAAAGGCTCTTCCAAGGTCTCAACCTCTAAGCCCAAATCTTTCACACATGATGCATCAATAAAATAATAAGATGCACTAGAGTCAAATAATACCCTTGCCTATAAGCGAGAGAGTATAAATGTACCCTGTATAATCGATTGATCTACCGGCTCAATCTAGGGTATAATGGCATAGACATGCCCTTGGGTCCCCGAAGTCCCAGCTTGTGAGCCCTGTCCTCGACCTCGACCCATGCTCTGGGCCATTTGAACTGATTATGGAGTCCCTGCTCGTGATGTAGTAGGGACCTGTGTAGCACTATGGAACTAGTTCTGACTTCCCTAACCCATGGTGGGGTAAGGAGGAACAAAGTGTGTTTTTGCATGCCCCACTGAAGACTGGAATTTAGATGCTCCATGGCTCTGACATCCCTATCACTAAGGACAATCCCACTTCATATGCCCCGATTGGTTGTAATGATAGTAAGTCTTTTGACTTACTTGATAGGAAGGCCTTTGATTTCTCCCGCCTTGGGAGGATTGACCTTGGCCTTGCCCTTGATAGTCGTGGCCCTGTGGAGTCGAAGTCCTCTGCTTCTTCCCCAAACTTGAAGAAGATTGGGCCTCCTTCTTCTTGTCTTTACCACCCGTTTCCCCAGATGTTCCGTGTGTCCTCAAGTTCTCTCTCAATGGCCATAGCTGTCGTGACCATCCAATCCAAGTTTTGTAGGTAGTGACCCACAATTTTACACCGTATGGATGATTTCAAACCATCCTCGAACTTCCTCACCTTGGCCATATTCATGGCCACGTAGCCATCAATAAAACGGGCTAGTTCGGTGAATTTAGCCACATACTCCATCACCGTCATCGTCCCTTCTTTCAAGTGCAATAATTCTCGGGCCTTTGCATGTCTTGCGGCGGCTAGTAAATACTTGCCCATAAAGAGCTCCTGAAACACTACCCATGTCGTTAAAGCTAAGTTCCTTGAGTCCTTTACCCAATCCCACCACAACTGGGATTCTCCCTCTAGCGGGAACGTAGCTAGCGTTATCTTAGTGGAATCAGAGGTGATCTACATAGCCCCTAAGATCTTGTTGACTTGTCGAAACCAATGGTTAGCCACCATCGGATCTGCTCATCCTATAAAATTCGGTGGCTGGTGTGCCTTAAACTTTTGAAGGTTACTTGAGTCTCCTTGGCCACATTTGCACTAGTTTGTGCAATGGTAGCAGGTGCAGCACTAGCCTGTACAATGGTAGCAGCCGCAACACCAATAGCCTCCACAAAGGCTTGATAGTCGAAGGCCAGTGGTGGTTGATCATTATTCCGCCCATCGCCTCTGTGTCCTCTTCCCCTATTTGCCACCTACACACATGTAAGATAACAATAGAGCCTCACATACTATCCCAAGATAGGGATCAAGTTTGAACTTTGAGATTTTCCTCCTTGTCTTCCTAGTAGTATGTGTGCCACCTACTAGTAGACATCTACACCTTGAACTATCCCGTTCATTTCTTTTTTTGAACCCAAAGCTTATGTTTTCTAACTTTAGTGTTTCTCCTTTCAATATAAATTTCACCATGCATATTATCCACATAACATAAAATGCACACTGAATGCAATGGTCTAGACCCTTGCCCATCAAGCCCAAGGTAAGTCGTTTACCTAAGCTTTGATACCAAGCTGTGATGCCCCAAAAACCGGGGATACTTTTTCAACCATTGACCACCCGTCAACCAGCGAAAATGCCCGTGATCATCGCACAACCCAACGTCATGTCAACAACATCCCCCTTGTGACACCCCTAAAACTGAGGGTCCCATTAACGACCCTGTCAACTGGCGGAAATGTCCGTGAGTACCGCTTTATCAAACATCACGCTAATATTATTCCATTACCCAGAATTTTATCTTACACGTATTACCCGTGTTCATTTAATAATTAATTTAACCATGGCTCAAAGTACCACAATTCATGCCTCTCCATTGTCCAATTTCATATTTGGAACCAACGGAATCAAAGAACGCAAGCACAACACTTTAGTTTTAAAGTTTCAAAATTTTGGAGAGAGTACCGGTACTGTCTGCCTTCCAAATTTTTTTCAAGGTTTTGGAAAAAGTACCAATACTATGTACTAGTGTTGTCTGCTTGCTGGACTAGACTGTACTGGTACACCGTACCGGTACTCTCTGCCCAGTTTAGCCTATTTCTACTGTTTTTCCTTTCAAAACTATTTCAAATCATCCCAACACCATATAAAACATTTCTAACAATGTTTATCACATAAAGCCGGATATCTACAAGTTCTATTACAATCCATTCACACAATTTCATAAACAACACCGTAATTTTACAAAATTTATACAAAATGTATTACGAAAGCCACAAGTCGGCTTTTCTTCATCTTTGAGGCCCCAAATGAGAGTCCTATGCTGGTGTAAACCCCGCACCTAAAATGTGTTCCCATATAGGGTGAACCAACACCCAGTACAATATTTACTATAAAGACTACTCCCCTCCTAGATGCATATGAAATATGGACATGCAACCAATGAAAACCAATATCCTATCCAACCAGAACATGCAATTCAATGTTGAAAAATCATAATGTCATGCCATGAAATGAGATGAGACTGACTCATGCACCTTGTCCTGAGTTCTCACCTACCCTCACAACACAATGCAATGCATTTGTGTAAAACATTTGTCCTTAATGAAATACATCCAAAGATCATTTTGAAATACAATCATACGTTCATAAAACCCATTCGTTGTTGGATGTTTCCTTTCAAATAAATCATTTATATAAACCAAAACCATGTGTCTTTGCTGGGTATCGAATTTTGGAATCATACCACTAGCTCCGTACGCCATTACACTTTTCTGGAATTTCACCTTTGGGGCGTGTATGAACCAAATAGTCGGGCCTTTCACCCGAGGGAGTGTCTAGCCCTTCTTATTATACCCGACAAAAGTTTTTCATGCATGCAACCGTGCGACTCAGTGGAATCTTCAATCCCACTTTCCCGAGCCCACCTTCAACCACCATATATGATGTTTGAATCAACCATGCCCACACATACCCACACTCACGCCTAAGCCTATGAATGTGATGTCATATCATGCCCAAAATGCAATAAATGCCAAATGAGCCATTTAACCACATATTTTCACTTATGTCATGGCAATTAATATCAATTACATATAATTACCATAAATCAACATGATGCTAATATATTAACACATGTAGCAACTTATTCATCCTCAACAAACTTCACATAGCACTTAGCAAAACATCGAGAAGGCAGCAATAGAATGCATAGTATGCCCAAATATGTTAAGTTCCAAGGGATTACACAAGTACTTCCTCAATACCGAACTTTGCTAAGAATTGGTCTAAGCCAATCCCATATTCATTTCCTCTTTTCTTTAACCATAGTCAAGTGACTTAGGTTATCCTATACCCTTACCCATTTCACAAAACATTATAGGTAAGAAAGTTAACAAAGGTAGGAGAAACGCTACCTCTTGGAGCGTAAATAGGAGGTAGAAACTTCAAGAACTCCAACACCATCTCAAAAACTTGATTTTCCCAAAATTCCTTCTTTGGATCATTGGTGAAATCTCTCATTCTTGGTACGTACACGTAGCCCTCGTGGCGTAGACCAACTATAATTCTTGGTTCGATGAATTCAGACCAACAGAACTCCTTCGATCACAAGAAAAAAGGTAGAAATATAGTGATTCATACCAACTTTAACGTCTGAACATAGTAGGGAATGGGGAGATATTTTCTCCAAAAATCTGATTTTTAGTTTAGTTGGTATTTATAGTCTCGAATGTACAGTTCACATCGCCCCACATATTTACTACTTTCGGATCCGTTTTTAACCCGAAATGACTTAAGTAAATCCCGATTTTAATTCAAATTATTTTTATTTGAACTTTTATTCAATTCTAAAGAAATTTTATAATTTCCATTTTTGGGGACGTTCACGAGCTCATTCGTCACCCAGTTGTCTCGTAAAATGTTAAAAATCTTATTATCTCGAAATTCAACAAAAATTGACATGGCAGTTCGATTTAGCGATATGCATGCAACGATGAGGTCCATTGTATCATCCGAGCTCTAGAAAAATATTGACTTTAAACCCGCATTATAGTGGCAAATTAAAATTTTGCCCTTTTTTTAAAAAAGTTTAAATTTACCTGGGTTTTACATTCTTCCCCCTTAAAAGAATCTCGTCCCCGAAATTCACACATACATACACATTCAATCACATGCATATGTAATAGTCATATATATGCTAAATGATTATAAGAATGCACTTTCATCCTTAAATAAGAAAAGATAATTGGCACGTATAGTGTCTTCACGCTCCCATGTTGCCTCCTCCACTCCTCGGTGGTGCCACATCACCTTTACTAGCCTCCCGTCTTACCTCGCAAAACCTGATCCCGAATTTCCATGATGTGCGTTGGTCCCTCCTTGAAGGTCCCATTAGCATCAACAATAAGGCTCTTCCCAATCCACCACATGAGTCGGATTTGGAGTATACTTCTAGAGAAAGGAGGCATGGAATACCTCATGAACACCCAATAGATTTGGCGGTAATCCCAATTTGTAAGCCACTGTACCAACCCTCTCGAGTACCTCGAAGGGCCCGATATACCTCGGCAATAGCTTTCCCCGCTTACCAAATCGGACCACTTCTGTCTTAGGTATCAACTTCAGGAAGACATGATCTCCTACCTGAAACTCTAGAGGTCACCGCCGCCTGTCGATATTTCTCTTCTGTCGGCTTTGAGCCTCGAGAAGATGCTTCCGTATCAAGTCCACCTTCTTCGAGGTGTCTATAACCAAGTCTACACCCATAGAGGGTCTCTCTTCCACCTCCGTCCAACAAATCAGAGATCGACACGGCCTCCTATATAATGCCTCAGAGGGTGCCATTTGTATACTCGCCTAGTAGCTATTGTGGTAGCGAACTCCACCAAGAGTAAATGTTCTTCCTAGCTACCCTTGAGATCTAGGACACATGCCCGTAGCATGTCCTCTAACATCTGGATGGTCCTCTCTGACTGACCGTCCGTCTGGGGATGAAAAGCAGTGCTCATCATCAACTATGTCCCCATAGCTCGCTGGAAACTCTCATAGAAATGAGCCATAAACTTGGACTCCCGATCCGATACTATAGAGACAGGTACCCCATGTAACCGAACAATTTATGGTATATACAACCTGTAGAATTTCTCTAGTGTGAAGGTCATCCGCACCGCTAAAAAATGTGCCGACTTGGTAAGTAGGTCCACAATCACCCATAGTGCATCATGTCCCCGCGATGTCTATGGCAAGTGAGTCACAAAATCCGTTGTGACATGCTCCCATTTCCACTCAGCTACCTCCAAAGGCTGGAGTAATTCCGTTGGTCTCTGGTGCTCAAGCTTAACTTGCTGACACGTGAGATATCGTCTGATAAAGTCTCCAACGTCTCTCTTAATCCCACTCCAACAATACTGGCGACAAAGATCATGGTACATCTTTGTGCCATATGGATGCACAGCAAAACAGGAGCAGTGAAACTCTCTAAGAATCTCCTCCCTTAGCTCCACAGACTGGGCAACTATAATCCTTCCCCAAAACCGAAGACTACCATCCGAGTGAATGGTCCAGCCCTGGTCACCTGTACCTGCCTGTACTCGGTCCCTGATCGATGATAACTCTGTATCCTGCCCCTGGTACTCAATCACTGTGCTCAGTAAGGAAGATGTAATCACCAAAGCTGCCTAAAATGTCCAAAGCCTGACCCATGTATCGTAACCCGAACTGTCCTACAGCCTTAAACATCTGCCACTCCCGAGAAACAACACTAGCCAAGACTCCCCCGTGACTTATGACTGAGTGCATCAGCAACCACGTTTGCCTTACTGGGATGGTAATGCAAAGTGAATTCGTAATCCTCAAGAAACTCCATCCACTTGCATTGCCTCATGTTGAAGTCCCACTATGTAAATATATCCTTCAGACTTTTGTGGTCCAAGAACACCTCAAATTGTTCCCAATATAAATAGTGGCGCCAAGCCTTAAAGACAAAGACAATGGCTACCAACTGCATGTTGTGTGTGGCGTAATTCTGCTCGTGAATTTTTAACTACCGAGAACCATAAACTACCACCCTCCTGGACTTCATCAAAACATAACCCAGCCCGTCTCTTGAGGCATCATAGTATACCACGTACCTCTGTCCTATCTCTAAAATAATCAAAATAGGAACTGAAGTAAGCTTCCTCTTTAACTCTTGGAATGCCTTCTCATACTAATTATTCCACTCAAACTTCATCTCTTTTTGGGTCAATCATGTCATAGGTGCAGCTAGTCAGAAGAAGTCCTTAATGAATCTTCGGTAATACCCTGCCAATCCAAAGAAATTGCGTATCTCGAAGACTGACTTCGGCCTCTCCCAGTTCACAATTGCTTCCACCTTCTCTTGGTCCACAGATAAACCCGAAGCCGACAACACGTGCCCCAAAAACTTTACCTTCGTAAGCCAAAATTCGCACTTGCTGAACTTGGCATACAACTGGTGATCTCTCAAGGTCTGGAGAACAACTCTTAGATGACCCTCATGCTCCTCCTCCGACTTGGAGTAGATCAATATGTCGTGAACAAAGACCACAACAAAATGATCCTGGTAGGCTTGGAACACCCTATGCATGAGATCCATGAATGCTGCTAGAGCATTTGTCAAACCGAATGGCATCACTATGAACTTGAAATGCCCGTACCGCGTTCTGAACGCCGTCTTAGGGATATCCTCCTCCTAAACCCCCAACTGATGGTAAGTGATACAGAGATTTATCAGTTGATCTGTGCCCCTCTCAATTGATCAAACAAGGATAGCAAGTCTTCTATCCTCGGCAAACAGTACCTATTCTTGATAGTATCCTAGTTCAACTGCTGATAGTCGATACATAACCGAAGAGTCTTATCTTTCTTCTTGGCAAACAATACCGGAGCACCCTAAGGTCAAGTGCTCGGTCTAATAAAACCTTTGTCTAACAATTCTTGCAATTGGACCTTGAGTTCTTGCAACTTAGCTGATGCCATCCTATGTAGAGTCATAGAAATGGGCAATGCGCCAGGATGCAACTCAATGGTGAAGTCAACTTCCCTGTGTGGAGGTAATCCCACTAGTTTATCCAAAAAAAACATCTTCATATTCACATACAACCCAAGGTAGACCCAACTCTTGTCTAGCCACGTCCTCCAGGGTAAGGCTTGCAAGCCAACCCATCAATTGTTTGTGCCAACGGGAATCATACATGGCTTGTGGTAAAGGATTACATTTTTCCCTTGGAACTTGAAACAAACACCATCAGGCGTATAAGTCGTGACCCTCTTACTATCATAATCAATGACGACCCGATGTGCCGCCAACGAATTCATTATGAGGATAACATTGAACTTCGACATGTCCATGACCCTAAGGTCCACGATGATTAGAATTCTCGAGATCTCTAACTCGCAATCTTGACATATCTGATCCACTCTCACCCTAGCTCTGAGGGTAGAACTTACATGCAATGGCTCTTTCAAGATTTCAACCTCTAAACCCAAGTCTCTCACACAAGATACATCAATAAATGAATGCGATGCACCAGAATCAAAGAATACTCTAGCCCAAAAACGAGAGAGTAGAAATGTACCCTGTATCACCAACTGATCTGCCGGCTCAGACTATGGCATCATGGCGTAGACACGCCCCTTAGTCCCCTCAGTCCCGTCTTGTGAGCCCTCTCCTTGGCCAAGACCCATGCCTTGACCCATCTAGCCTACTTGTAGAGTCCCCGCCCGTGGAGTAGTAGGGGCTTGTGTAGCACCTTGAAATTGATACTGGCTCCACTGGCCCATGGTAGAGTTGTGAGGAGTATAACGTGTCTGTGGCTAGCCCACCGAAGTCTAGGATTATGATGACCCATAACTCTGGGATCTCTGCCTCTGGAGCAATCCCGCTTCATATGACCCGGCTGATGGCAATAGTAGCAAGTCCTTTGGCTTGCCTGGTAAATAGGCCTTTGATTTCTTCCACCTTGGGGGGACTAACCTTGACCTTGGCCTTGGCCTTGATAACCATGGCCCTGTCCCTGAGAAGTAGAAGTTCTCTGTCTCTTTTCTGAGCTACAAGAAAAGGATTGGCCCTCATTCTTACTGTCCTTAGCACACGACTCCCGGATGCTCCTTGCATCATCCACCTCCCTCTCAATGGCCATGGCTATCGCCACCATCGAGTCTAAGTTTGCAGAAGAAGACACACAATTTTATCCTGGATTGACAACTTAAGGCCATCCTCAAACTTCCTCACTTTGGCCATATTTGTGGCTACATAGTTATCGGCGAAACGTGCTAACTCAGTGAACTTAGCCACGTACTCCATCATTGTCATCACTCTTTGCCTCAAATCTAAGAACTCTCAGGCCTTTGCATGTTTAGCAACCGCCAGGAAATACTTTCCTATAAAGAGCTCCTTGAACTCTGCCCATGTCATTACCTCGAAGTTCTTCGAGATCTTGACCTAATCCCACCTCACTTGGGATTCTCCCTCTAGCTGAAAAGTCGCTAGTGTTATCTTTTTGGCATCGGAGGTGATCTCTCTAGCCCTTAAGACCTTATCCACTTGTCGAAACCAATGGTCAGCCGCCATCGGATCCACCCTCCCATGAATATCGGAGGCTGATGTGCCTTGAACTTCTAAAGGTGACCTAAACCTCCATGACTCCCACTGGCACTAGCCTGTGTAATGGTAGCCGCCGCCGCACCAATAGCCTGCACAATAGCTTGTTGGTCAAAGGCCGGTAGTGGTTGGTTGTTCCACCCACCACCTCGGCGTCCTCTTCCTTGATTTGTCATCTACACACATGTCCAATAGCATTCGAACACTCACATAGTATCCCAAGATAGGGATCAAGTTTAAAACTTAAATATTTTCCTCTTTGCCTCACTAGTAGTGCGCGCGTCACCTACTAGTAAACATTTATACATTGAACTATAATATTCATCCCTTTTTATGAAACATAACCTTGGGTTTTCTAACCCTTGTGTTTCCCCTTCCATATATATTTCTATCATGCATATAATTCACATAACACGTAGCACACATAATCATGTACCATATTTGAGCACATAACATGAAATTCACAATGAATACAATGGTCTAGACCTAATGCCCATTCAGCCCTAGGTAATCGCATACCTATGCTCTGATACCTAGCTGTGACACCCCTAAAACCGAGGGTCCCGTTGACGACCCATCAATCCGCAGAAATGCCCGTGAGTGCTGCTTGATCCAACATCACGCTAATATTATTCCATTATCCAGAATTTTAACTCACACGTATTACCTGTGTTCCTTTAAGAATTTAATTTAACCATGGCTCAAGGTACCACAATTCATGCCTCTCTATTGTCCAATTTCATCTTTGGAACCACAGGAATCAAAGACCGAGAGCACATCACTTTAGTTTTAAAGTTTCAAAATTTTGGAGAGAGTACTAGTACTGTGTACCGGTACTATTTGCTCACTGGCCCTGGCAGTACCGGTACCGTTTGGGCTGTACCTGTACTGTCTGCCTTCCAAAATTTTTTTCAAGGTTTTGCAAAGAGTATTGGCACTGTGTACCTCTGTTGTCTACTTGCTGGACTAGACTGTACCGGTACACTATACCAGTACTCTCTGCCCAGTTTAGCCTATTTCCACTGTTTTTCCTTCCAAAACCATTTCAAATCATCCCAGAACCATCTAAAACAATTCTAACAATGTTTATCACATAAAACTTGATATCTACAAGTTCTATTACAATCCATTCACACGATTTCATACACAACACCGTAATTTTACAAAGTTTATACAAAATGTATTACAAAAGCCACAAGTCGGCTTTTCTTCATCTTTGAGGCCCCGAATGAGAGTCCTCCGCTGGTGTAAACCCCGCACCTGAAATGTGTTCCCGTATAGGGTGAGCCAACGCCCTATAGAATATTTCCAACAGAGGCTACTCCCCTCCTTGATGCATATGAAATGTTCACATGCAACCAATGAAAACCAATATCCATTCCAACAATAACATGTAATTCAATGTTGAAAAATCATAATGTCATGCCATGAAATGAGATGAGACTTATTCATACACCTTGTCCCGAGTCCTCACCAACTCCCACAACACAATGCAATGCATGTATGTAAAACATTTGTCCTTGATGAAATACATCCGAAGATCATTTTGAAATACAATCATACGTTCGTAAAACCCATTCATTATTGGATGTTTCCCATCAAATGAATCATTTATATAAACCAAAACCATGTGTCTTTGCTGGGTATCGGATTTTAGAATCACACCGCTGGATCCGTACGCGATTACACTTTTTTAGAATTTCATCTCAGGGGAGTGTATGAACCAAGTAGCCCGACCTTTCACCCGAGGGAGTGTCTAGCCCTTCTTGCTATACCTGACACAAGTTTTTCATGCATGCAACAGTGCGACTCAGTGGAATCTTCAATCCCACTTTCCCGAGCCCACTTTCAACCACTATATATGATGTTTGAATCAACCATGCCCACACACACCCACACTCATGCCTAAGCCCATGAATGTGATGTCATATCATGCCCAAAATGTAATGAATGACAAATGAGCCATTTAACCACATATTTTTACTTATGTCATGGCAATTAATATCAATTGCATATAATTACCATAAATCAACATGATGCTAATATATTAACACATGTAGCAACTTATTCATCCTCAACAAACTTTACATAACACTCAGGAAAACACCAACAAGGCAGCAATAGAATGCATAGTATGCCCAAAAAATGTTAAGTTATAAGGGATTACACAAGTACTTCCTCAATACCGCACTTTGCTACGAATTGGTCCAGGCAATTCCATATTCATTTCCTCTTATCTTTAACCATAGTCAAGTGACTTAGGTTATCCTATACCCTTACCCATTTCATAAAACATTCTAGGTAAGAAAATAAACCAAGGTACGAGAAACCCTACCTCTTGGAGCATAAATAGAAGGTAGAAACTTCAAGAACTCAAACACCACCCCAAAAACTTGATTTCCCCAAATTCCTTCTTTGGATCTTTCGTGAAATCCCTCGTTCTTGGTACGTACACGTAGCCCTCCTCGCGTAGACCAACTTTAATTCTTGGTTTGATGATTTCAAACCGACGGAACTCCTTGGATCGCAAGAAGAAAGGTAGAAATATAGTGTTTCTCTCTTTTCACTCCTCTCTCTCTTCTAACATCTAAACACAGCAGGGAATGGTGAGATATTTTCTCCAAAAATCTGATTTTTAGTTGGTATTTATAGTCTCGAATGTGCGGACCACATCGCCCCGCACGTTTACTACTTTCGGATCCGTTTTTAACTTGAAATGACTTAAATAAATTTCAATTTTAGTTCAAATTATTTATATTTGAAATTTTATTAAATTATAAGGAAATTTTATAATTTTTATTTTTGAGGATGTTCGTGAGGTCATTTGTCACCTAGTTGTCTCGTAAAACATGAAAAATCCGATTATCTTATAATTAGATGAAATTTGACACGACAGCTTGATTTTGGGGTACAAATTCAATGGTGAGGTCCATTGAATCATCCGAGCTCTAGAAAAATATTGAGTTTTAACCCGCATTATAGTGATAAATTACCATTTTGCCATTTTTCCCAAAAAATTTAAATTTATCCGGGTTTTACACCTCTTGATCGGGATTATAGGCCACACGTGTAGCCCATGTAAATTTTATCATTTAATCAAATCATGGTTTAACATACCACATTTCATACTCCATTACAGTCCATTTATATCATTGGAACCCATAGCCCAAAAGCTTGGCAAAATAATTTTAAATTTTAAAATTTTGGAAAGAGTATCAGTACTGTGAGCCTTCTGGAAAATCCGTATCAGTACGGCATACCGATATGCTCTGCCTTTTGGACAAGACTGTACAAGTATTGTTAACCCACTGGACCTCATTCTACCGGTACTCAGTACCAATACTCTTTACCTAGTTTTGCCTGTTTCACCTGTTTTTGATTTCCAATCCACTCCACCGACTTCCAAAACATATTTAATAAGGTTTTTCACATGAAACCCATTATATATAAGTCCTATTATAGGTAATTCCATACGATTACATGCCCAAAATATAATTTTCACAAAAATTATACAGATTGATCTATCAAAAGCCATAAGTCGGCTCTCTTCATCTTTGAGACTCCAAATGAGAGTCCTCTGCCAGTGTGAACCTCGCTCCTGCAATGGTTTCCAGTATAGGGTGAGCTATGCTCAATAAAGTATCTCCTACAGAGGCTACTCCCCCTTAGATGCATATAAAACGTGCACATGCAACAATTCAACAACTATTTCCATTCCAAACAATAGTATGCCATTCATGATATGAGATGACACTCACTTATGCACTTTAACCTGAGTCCTCACCGACACCCGCAACACAATGAAATGGTAATGTGTAGCAAAACTTTCAATGATGAATTTCATCTAATGATCATTTTGAAATAAAGGTCACGTGTTTATAAAACTAAATTTTGTTGGATGATACACATCGAATGACCATTTATAAAACAAAATCATATGTCTTTGTTGGGTATCGAATTTTGGAATCACACCTCTGGCTTCGTACGCCGTTACACTTTTCTAGAATTGCACCAGAGGGGAGTGTATGAACCGAGTAGATGGGTCTTGCACCTAAGGGAGGATCTATCCCTTCTTGCTATACCCCACATGCGACGTAGTCAGATCTTTGATCCAACTTTCTCGAGCCCATCATCAATCACCAAGTATGATGATTGATCCAACCATGCACACACACACCCATACTCATAGCCATGGATGTATTTCCCTCGTGCAAATGCAATGTAATGCACCATTGCAATATCAATGTCATGCTTCATATGTAATGAATGTCAGATGAGCTAATTTAACCACAAATTTCAACATATGTCATGAAAATTTATATCAATTTCATATAATTACCATAAATTATCATGATGTTAATGTATTAACAACATATCTCTATGCATTCATCCTCAAAAAAAAGTCATAAGCATGTTATACATAACAAATGCCATAACAAACTTAATTCCACATAGGCATTTAGCAAAATACCTTCCAGGCAAACAATTCGTGTTATCACACAAATTTGCCCATATCATTCACAAGGCACAGTGGCAACACATAGCATGCCGAACAATATCAAGTTCTAAGGAATTTCACAAGTGATTTTCCTACACCAAACTTAACTAGGAATTTGTCTAAGCCATTTCCATACCCATTCCCTCATTTCCATAACAATAGTCAAGTGACCTAGGTGATTCTACACACTTACCCATTTCATAAAACTTCCTAGGTAAGAAATAAACCAACGTAGGAGGGAACCCTACCTCTTGGAGTGTAAATGAAAGGGAGAACCTTCAAGAATACTTCCCAATCTCCAAAACTCTTGATTTTCCAAATCCCCTATTTGGATCTTCAGTGAAATCCATTGTTCTTAGTACATAGACGTAGCCCTCGTCGCGCTGATCAACTTTAACTCTTGGTCCAAGCGATTCCGACCGACAGAACTTCGTGGATCGAAGAAAGAAAGGTAGAAATCTATTTTTTTTTCTTTTCTCTCTTCTCGCTCTTTCTCTTCCAACGTATGAATGAGTAGAACATGTGAGGAAAATCATATATTTTCCCTTATTTATTGTCTTTAATTGTGCAGTCCACGTTCCGCCGCACGTTTCTTATGTTCGGGTTCATTTTTTCCCTCGAAACGACTTAATTCTGTCCCGATTTAAGTTCAAATTATTTTTATTTGAACTTTGCTTCAATTTCAAGGAAATTTTATAAATTTTATTTTCTAGAACATTTGTGAGGTTGCCTGACACCCAGTTGTCTCGTAAAATGTAAAAAATCTGACTATCTCATAATTCGATAAAAATTGACTAGGTAACTAGATTTCTTGAGACGAACCCAACAATGAATACTTTTGCGTCATCCGAGCTCTAGAAAAATATGAATTTTCAATCCTCATTCTAGTGGCAAATTATAGTTTTGCCCTTTTTTGGAAAAAGTTGAAATTTTCCCGGGGTTTACACGTACCTGTTCAATTACTACCCTAACCAAGTCATGCAAAGATGCGTACCAAAAAATTAACAGTGGGGAGTCCTTGCATTCTACCATTCAGAGGCATGTGGTGGCCATTTCTCTACGAATAAGACTTTAGCAGAAAATCTATAGTCAGGTTTTTATTGGCCCTCTCTGATAAAGGACTGTATTTCATTTTGTAAAGAATGTTGTATATGCCAACATTTGGGTAGTGTGACTCGAAGGAACATGATGCCCCTCTCCCCTGTACTTGTTATAAAAATATTTGATTATTGGGGCATCGACATCATGGGTCCCTTCCCTGTGCCGTTTGGCTATCTATACATTCTACTGGTAGTGGACTATGTGTCCAAATGGGTGAAGATTATCCCAACCAAGACCAATGACCACCGGATCATGGTCAAGTTCCTAAAGGAGAACATTTTTTTGAGGTTTGGGATGCCTTGTGCAATGATAAGAGATGGTGGATCACATATCTGTAATAAGCCATTTGTGTCTTTAACGCATAAATATGGTGTCACACATAAGGTATCTACCGTTTACCAGCCATAGACCAATGAACAAGCCGAGTTGGCCAATAGGGAGATTTAGAATATCTTAGAGAAAATGGTGAACCCAAATAGGAAAGATTGGTGATATAGACTAATTGATGCCCTATGGGCTTACCGCACTGCCTACAAGACTATCTTAGGCATGTTTCCTTATCGACTCATCTATAGAAAGGCTTGCCATTTGCCAATTGAAATTAACACATGGCCTATTGGGCCATAAAGACTTTGAATCATCAACCTATCGGTTAAATATCTACGGTGTTCCAACGGTATGGCTTCACCTCCAAGGACACTGAGGATGTCCTACTGTTGCATGGTACGATTGTTAGATTAATAATCTAGGCGATCCTCCTAAATGCCTTGTCTTTATGGATTATTGATGTTGTTTAACTAATACAAGATATAAAAGTCGTCAGATGAATAACCTGAATGATCTTCCTAAATGGCTTCTCTTTTTGGATTATTAGGGTTGTTTAACTGATATATAATATAATAAAGCCAATTGACCAATTCCAGTGATCCTCATGAATGGTTTTACCTTATGGTTTACTTGGATTAATCAATTGACACATAATACCACCAGCTAACCTAAGAGGTTGTTGAGTTATTGTTTAATAATACCACTAGCTAACCTAAGAAGTTGTTGTGTTATGGTTTAATAATTTGCACATACTTACTATAATATCGCCAATTGAGTAATTCAAGCGATCCTCATGAATGGTCTGACCTTCAAGTTTACTTGAATTAGTCAATTGTCATATAACCAGCTAACCTAAGAAGTTGCTATGTTATAGTTTAATAATACCACCAGCTAAATTAAGAAATTGCAGTGGTATGATTTATATACATCAGACCTACTGGTTGACTTTTCAGTTACTTGGAAGTTAATTGTTGTAAGGTGGCATTTTCAGTACTTAACCAATATAACGCATATAAGATCCTTAAACTGAAGGGTACCTTTAATATTATTGTCTTCAACTAGTTTATTTATATATTTAGTTTACTTAGACCAATTATCAATCTAAGCTCACATCACAAGCTATCTCATGTTACCTTACTTTAACAATAACTTCACTATTCTTATTTTAAATTCTAATTATTAAAAACTCTTTGTGGGATCGATCTTGAACTTAAACTGAAAAAACTACAATTCAAACACTTATACTTAGGTGTGTAATATAAATATCAGATCACGAAATAAGTTTGAATAATGTTTTTTGCGCTGTTGCTGGGGAGTTATGGCAATTTGAAATTAAATAAAATAGTGAAATTGTTTACTTGTATTATTTGTTTATAAATTGTTTGTTTTATTTATAAAATAGTTTATGTCTATTCATTCATCAGTAGGTTCTGTAAATCAGTTATCTCCTTCGTCTTCATCATATTTATCCACACAAGAATCATTTGAATTAAGTATGACTCAAAATGTACCTAGGGAACAGGAAGTAGTTCAAAAAGTCTGACCATTAAGAGAATATTTACATCCTACACAAACTATTGTCCTGTCATATTTTGCTTTTCCAACAGACACTCCAAATCTTAATATTAAGCCAAGCACAATACATTTATTACCACAGTTCCATGGTTTGGAAACTGAAAAACCTCATGTGCGTATGAAAGAATTTTAGGAATTTTATGGAACTCTGCAATATAATTATAAAATAGTTAGATTAAAACATTTTTCCTTTTTCTTTAAAAGATAAACTAAACAATGGCTTAACTCTTTACGAGCTGATTCTATCACAAATTGGCAAGCTTTGCAAACTAAATTTTTTAAAAAAAATTCCCTATACACCATACTAAAACATTAGACGTGAAATAAATAATTTCTCTGTAAAAGAAGGTGAAACTTTTTATCAATGTTGGGAAATGTTTAAAGATCTTCTCCAAGCTTGTCCACATCATGCATTTGAAAAATGTACTTTAGTTGATTTTTTTTTATGATGCTCTTCTACTTTGGAATGCGACAATTTGTTGAATTGATGGCCGAAGGGGGATTTTTGAGTAAAAATCCTAAAGAAGTGTTTCAATTTTTTGATACTATTTCAGAAAGTTCCCAGATGTGGTACTCAATTTCTTCAAATATTGTGAAAATTAAGTCATCTACATCCGATAGAGGAAATATGTGTTAAAAAAAGATGACAATTTAAGAGCTAAAATGACTAATTTATGTGACGCCCCTAAAACCCGAGGGTCTCATTGACAATCCATCAACCTGCAGAAATGCCCGTGAGTGCCGCTTGATCCAACATCACGCTAATATTATTCCCTTTTTACCAAAATTTTTCATTACATGAAACACCCGTGTTCCATTAATCATTAAATGCTATCGAGGTTCTATCTACCCCAATATATCTCATTTAAGGTCCATTTGTATCATTGGAACTAAATGATGCATATCCCAAGACCCTGGAAGAAAAATAAAAAAAAATTCAAAATCTGCCAAAGCGTGCCGGTACACGTACTCGTACACATGGCTCACTGAACCTCACTGTACTGGTATGCTGAACTCTTTGGACCTCGCCGTACTTGTACGTTGAGTCCATCTTTCCCTGTTTCATCAATTTTCAATTTCTAATCAATCAAAACCTTTCCAATTTATCTACATTATACATGATTCATACAAGTCTATTACAACCCATTTCATACAATTTACATGTCAAATGGAATTAAACCAAAAGTTTTACATAAAACTCGGTTCGAAAGCCACAACCCAACTCTTCTTCACTCTCAAGTCCCCCAAATGCGTGTCATCCACCGGAATATGCTTCGTACCTGAAACGTTTCCCGTATAGGGTGAGCCAACGCCCGTAAAATATTTTTACAGAGGCTACTCCCCACCTAAGTGCATATGAATGTATACATGCATCAACATACAACCAATATTCATTCCAATGCAAGAATATGCAATTCAGGTTGGAATCTATCATTTCATGCCATGAATGAGATGAGATTCACTCACGCACATCAACCCGAGCCCTCACCGGCTCTGACCACACTATGCAATGCAAGTGTAAAACCTTTATCATTGATGAAATACATCCAATTATCATTTTTAAAACACCAATTATATATTTCTGAAACCACTTCATTCATGGATGTTTCCCATCAAATGAAATCTTTGTATTACAAAATCATGTGTCTTTGTTGGGTATCGGATTGTGGAATCACACCGACTGGCTCCGTACGCTATTACACTTTTTTGGAATTTCACCATAGGGAAGTATATGAACCAAGTAGCCGGGCCTTTCACCTAAGGGAGTGTCTAGCCCTTCTTGCTATAGCCGACACAAGTTTTCCACATATGCAACCGTGCGACTCAATAGGATATTCAACCCTACTTTTTAGAGCCCACCCATCAAACACCAAGTATGGTGATTAATCCAACCATGCACACACACACCCATACTCATGGCCATGGATGCGTATTCCCCGTGCAAATGCAATGTGGTGCACCATTGCAATGTCTATGTCATACTCAATATGCAATGTATGACAATGAGCAATTTAAACTACATGTCTACATGTTCCATGGAAATTCATATCATAGGCATATAAATTCCATAAATCATTACAATGTCAATATCTCAATAAGTACATATTAACATTTCTTTCCAACACATTTTCTAAGCATATTATACATCATTATGTCATAACAACTTGATTCACACATAAGTATTTTGGCAAACACCTTGAAGGCAACAATTCATGTTTTCACACAAGAATTTTCACCTCATTCCAAAGCATAATATAAAACATATAACACGCTCAAAATATCAAATTTCAAGGAAACCACACAAGTAATTTCCTATGACAACATAACTAGGAATTGGTCTAGGCCAAATTCCATACCCATTTCCTCATTTTCATAACCATAGTCAATTACCTAGGTTATTCCATACCCTTATCCCATTTCAAACACATCCTAGGTAAGAAAGTGAACCAAAGTAGGAGAAACCCTACCTCTTGGAGCATGATACGAGTGGGATAAAGCTTCTAGGCACCTCCCTAGCCTCAAAACTCTTGATTTTCCCAAAGTCTCCTTTTGGATCTTCAATGAGACCCTATGTTCTTGGTACGTACGCGTAGCTCTCATCGCATAGACCAACTTTAGTTCTTGGTCTGATGAATTCCAACTGACGGAACACTTTGGATTGTACAAGAAAGGTAGAAATTTCTCTGTTTTTCCTTCTCTTTTCTCTCCTCCCTTCCAACGTCTGAACTGAGCTGAGAATAGGGTGAGAAATATCTAATTTTTTAGATATTATCCCCTATTTATACTTTTAATTGCACAGTCCACGTTGTCCCGCTCGTTTATCACTTTCAGGTCCGTTTTTAACTTGAAACGACTTAATTAAATTTCGATTTTAGTTCAAATTAATTGTATTTAAAATTTTACTCAACTATAAGAAAATTTTATAATTTCTATTTTTGGGGACGTTTAAAAGTTCATTCGTCACGCAATTGTCTCAAAAAATGTGTAAAATCTGACTATCTCAAAATTCTACAAAAATTAACGTGGTAACTCAATTTTGCGGTACGAATCCATTGATGAAGTCTGTTGCTCCTTCTGAGCTCTTTAGAAATATGCATTTTAAACCCGCATAATAGTGACAAATTACTAGTTTGCCCTTTTTCTGAAAAAGTTTAAATTTACCCAGGTTTTACATTCTTCTTCCCTTAAAAGAATTTCGTCCCTGAAATTTACACATGCATACACATTAAAACATATGCATATGCAACAGTCATGCAAATACTACAAGACTATAATAATGTACTTCCATCCTTGAATAGGAAAGGATAACTGGAATGTATGGTATCCTCACACTCCTATGTTGCCTTTTTCACTCCCAGGTCTTGCCACAACACCTTCACTAGCCTCATAGTCTTGTCTCGCAAAACTTGATCCCAGCTATCCATGATATGCACCAGTTCCTCCTCAAAGGTACCATCAGTATCAACCACAAGCTCTCCCTAATCTACCACATGAGTCAAATCCAGGGTGTATTTGTAGAGCATAGAGACATGGAATACTACGCGAACACTTGATAAATTTTGAGATAACGCCAATCGATAAGCAACTTTACCAACCCTCTCAAGTACCTCGAAGGGCCCGATATACCTCAATGATAGATTTTTCCGCTTACGAAACTTGATCACTCATCTCTTAGGCATCACCTTCAAGAAGACATGATCACCCACCTCAAACTCTAGAGGTCACCACCGTCTATCAGCGTAGCTCTTCTGCCGGCTCTGAGCCGTGAGAAGACGCTTCTGAATCAAATCCACCTTCTCAAAGGTGTCTTTAATCAAATCCAGACCTGTACAGGGTTTTTCTCCCACCTCCGTCCAACAAATTGGAGATCAGCATGGCCTCCCATATAATGCTTCATAGGGTATCATTTGTATACTCACTATATAACTGTTATTATAGGTGAACTCTACCAAGGGCAAGTGATCTTCCCAGCTAACCTTGAGATCTAGGACGCATGCCTGTAGCATGTCTTTTGACATCTGGATAGTCCCCTCAGACTGACTGTCTGTCTAGGGATGAAAAGTAGTGCTCATCGTCAACTATGTCCCCATGGCTCACTAGAAACTATCCCAAAAATAAGCCATAAACTTGGGATCCCGATCTGATACTATAGACACGGGCATCCCATACAACCGGACAGTCTCCCGTATATACAACCTGCAGAATTCCTCCAAGGTGAAGGTCATCCGCACAACCAAAAAGTGTGCCGACTTTGTAAGCCAATCCACAATCACCCACATCACGGCCTGTCCCCGCGATGTCCGTGGCAAGTGGGTCACAAAATCCAATGTGACATCCTGCCACTTCCACTCGGCCACCTCCAAGGGCTGGAGTAACCCTGCTGGCCTCTGATGTTCAGCCTTAATCTGCTGAAATATGAGACATTGTCTGACAAAGTCTCCAACGTCTCTCTTCATCCCGCTCCAATAATACTGGTGACAAAGATCATGGTTGCTTGACAAAATTCCTTATAGTTTCCTAACTTCTAAATATCACCTTTTTACATGTATAGTTTATGGATGAAGGGGAGTGTCACTCTCCTATGAGTGATGTCAAAAAAAAGGGCAAGGAGATGAGGTAAAATGAAATGATGGCAATGTGATGCGTAAATACACAAAAAATGTGTGTATGAGTACAAAAGTGCTCCCCAAGCGCAAGGAGACTTTCGCGGCTCATGTTTTACTTGGTGGTATTCCAAGGTCGTTTCCACAGGGAAGGAAGTAAAATGAGGGGAAGGTGATTTTGGGAAAGAGAAAGTGTAAAATCTTTGGTTGTTGGAAGTTGTTTGGTGAAGTTTGTTTTGATGCTAATAAAATGAGAAACAAATGTTGTCAAATCCAAGAGGTCACTCCAATAGGAATACCATCTCAACTCGAAACCCTCCTCCAATAGAGCATGACTGAACAATTGATTCGTGGGAAGCTAAGGATAAATTAGTGAGTATCTAAGCATAATTCGTGACTAGGCCTATGGAATATGAAAGAATCACTAAGTTATCCACCCTCAACCCAGTCAAACCAAACCATTGGACTTTGAAAGAAGGGAGGAGAATGAGTTGAAATGGTATATCCAAGTGAAGGTTCCCCTTGGTTTTGCCAACTAAGAGATTTAGGTACTCATGCTTAAAATGAAATTGACAATGTAATGAAAATGCATTGCAAATATATGAAGTTCTAGAGCAACTAGATACAAGAAAACATAAGCTATAAGAGAATATATTGAATACCCATTTGAAAACTAAGAAAATGAAGAAGTTTGATACATTAATGGTGAAAGCTCAAAAGAGCACTAACTTGCATTAAACTTTAAAGGAAACAACATTAATGGTATTAAATGAAGTTCTAAGGATTCATACCAGAGATTACAAGACAATGTATTGAAAGAAATGCAAAAATCTTAATTTTCTCTCACTAGACACTATTCATCATCTTCTCCCAGACCTTCTATCTGCATCTCTCTGTGCAATGTAGCATCCGTAACCTATGGAGTCTTTTATGCCAAAAATGTGCATGGAATGATGCCCTAGACCCCAGAAGTGACCTCCATCTATAGGGGTGCAGGAGGATTGGCCTGGACAGAGGGGTTGTAGTGCTTGTCGACACACCCAACTCTTCTTCTCTTCTCTCTCCTCATTGATGGCCAAGCTTCCAAAAGTCCAAGGTAGGTGTCCCGAGGGGTGTTTTGAGTGTTGGGCATGTCAGGGAGTTGGAGGAGGATGTCTTGGTGGGACCCTAAAAGTAGCAGATATGAGTTATAGAGCATTTGGGCAAATCAGGCAAAGCGTACCGATACGACAAACTCCAATAGCCTCAGTAAATAGATACGTGTACCGGTACAGTTTGGCTGGTTTTCTGATTTTTTTGATTTGCTCCTCTCCTGAGCTGTCCTAAGTTGTCCCCAAGCTACCTTTTCATCTGCATTCATCCCAAATGGTGTGGGAAGGCCTTAAGAGGCCCCATTTAGCACTTTTTAACTAGAAAACGCCAAATATCATCGTTAAAAACTCAATTAACACAACTCCCATTATTTAATCTCCAAAATCAATTAAAACAAGATGATTAGCACATAAAAATCTACAAATTTTTGTGCTAATCACACTCCCCAACTTGGGTTTTGCTAGTCCCTTAGCAAAGTTTAATTTCAAAATAGCATAGCAAGACTAACACATGACAATCCTCCTCAAATCAAAATACAAAATCGTAATGCAATATTCAAAATAAATATGGACAAGATGGAACAGGATTGTGGTATTTCATTACTATGTTTCAAAGTTGGAGTACATGGAGTCAACAGACAAAAATTGGCCTATTTCCTACAGATTCTTCTAGTAGGCCAATGACCCCATACTAATTGAGCACAACCCAACACAAAAGAAAAAGACAAAGACTACACAACTACTCTTCCTCCCTATCTCCATCATCATCATCCTCTTCATACTCACTCTTACCCTCCTCATCCTCTTCGAAATCATCTTCATCATCGCCTACCTCAACCACTACGTAAACAGAGGGCCTAGATGCAAAGGGAGCAACAACAGATGGTGAGGATCTTCCTAGGATAGGCCCCCCGGGAAAAGTATGCTTAAACAATTCTTTCATCATTGCCTCAATCCCATGCACCTGTAACACCCCGCATTTTCTTTTATATATGTATATAGATATATAGTAAATAATTTTGGTAAAAATTTGGATATGTGTAGTGATGTGTGTTTGAATTTGGTAGATTGGAAAAGTAGAGATTTAAAATGTTAGTGGAAATAATAGTTGAAATTTGATTTTAATAAGTGAAAATATGAAATTTTAGGTCCTATAACTTGTAGGTTTGGTGTAGAAATATGTGTGGGAGAGGTTTGAGATGGATTTGGTTGGCTTAGGAATGGATTGGAAATGGAAAAGGGATGAAACAGGACGTGAACAGTGCACATGAATAGTCCATTGGCTGCAACTTCAAGCATGATTTCGACCTTGATGCAATCAATATCTTTGACAACTCAAAACATGAAATTTCTAGAGCTCTTTCATAGCATTCTATATCACCTTGAATGATCTTAATCGGAGCTTGGATGAGAGCGTTATGCCCAGATAACGAAGTGATGTCAAAACAGCCCAATTAGCAAGAATAGTGCACTGGCTGCAACTTCAAGCCCGATTTAGACCTTGATTCAGCCAATATCTCTCAAAAATAAAAACATGAAAGTTTTAGAGATCTTTCTTATCATTCCATATCATCTTGAATCATTTCAATCGGAGCTCGGATGAGAGAGTTATGCCCAGATAACGAAGCAACATCAAAACAGTCCAATTAGCTTCGTTTTGCATTTAACGTCTCCATTTGCATCCTAAATCCAAATATAAGAATAACGATTAAATTTAGGCTTCAAATAAGTATAAAAGGCTTTAAGAAGCACCCTTTATCACCTTTTATTTGCAAACAACGTAAAACTTCATTAATAGCTGGTTCAGATGGGTAAAATAGAAACTTTAGTGTTTCGGGTGTACGTTGACTTTGGTTTTGAGATAAATCATACAAATAAATTTTTTTAGGTTAAAATAACATTAAACATGAAGCCAGAATGTCAAAAAAACTTTAGGGTAGTCATATAAATCAAATTGGAGATTCTTAGTGACAAAACCGTAATTTTGAAGAAAACCAAAACAGGCTGTGAATAGTGAATTGGGGGCTGAGGTGTTTTAAACCCCATTTTCATCCCATTTGCCCTCATTTATTTCACTCCACTCTCACCCCACACCTCTTGGAACCCTAGAGAGCATTAGAGAGGAAGAAAGGAAGGGAAAAACAATAGATTTAAGGGTAGATTCAAGATCAAAGCTCAAGTTCTTCCTACAAACTAAGGATTCAAAGTAGGGGTTTTCTCTCATTCACTTACATTGAGGCTAGGGTATTTATATATGTATGTTTTGGCTATCAATGGTATATAAATGTGTTGTGGAATCATCCTCTCTTTGGCTTTTTGCAAGGATTACATGTTTTGAACAAACTAGGGTTTAATACCCATGAAATCTCCTTTCTAGTTTTAAAATCCTAATTTTTGGAGAGTGATGTATTTCCTTCCTAAATGTTTTCTTTATTATGGATTTCAAAACCTTAGTGCTTTGTGTTGGGTAGAAAAATGATGTTATTGTGATCTCATGTATTTTACTAGTTGGTTGTGGAATTGTACATGATATATTTTGGGATTTTGGATAGATGCTTGTAAATTGAGATAAATGTTGGAATTGTATGTTTGGTTGGGTTGTTTATGATGCACATGAGTGAGAGGTTCCTTGTAAGAATGCCCACCCTTTACCAAGAGGTTCCCGGTAAGAATGTTTGGGAAGCAATGTAGTGATTGGTGAGAGGTTCCATGTAAGGATGCTTATTCATTATCAAGAGATTCCCAGTAAGGATGCTTGAGAATCAAAAGTGACATAAAGGGGGGTGGAGGTTACCACAAAGTATGCCACCTACCGAAAGAATTGTTGGGAATTGGTTATGGTAACTAATGGTTATTATTTGTATGTGGTGCTCGTTTATTCATTTAAGTAATGTTTTTAAATAAACTTGAGATCTTTTTTAAATGTCACTACTTTATTTCAAATTATGTATCTATGTTATGTTAAAATTGAGACCGACCATTTTAAATGCTTTTCTAAACCTTGTATTGGTTTGGGAGAATTTTTCTACAGAGTTTCATGCTCACTCCCCTATCGCTAACATTTTTCAGATTACCCGCTTGAGGAAGAGAACGTAAGGGTCGAGGAGCCCGCTACTTGGGAGACTACACTGGACGAGAGTGTGGATCCCGAGGTGGACGCATAGAGCAACCTCCTTTCCTTTTGTACTAGACTAGGCCATTCTTTTGGAACATTGTGTAGTCTAACTTCTTTTGTTTATTCCGCTACGCTTCTTTAATTAATTTTTGAGATGTAATAGTCATAACTTGGGCTTATTCTTTTGGATAATGTTGAAAATATTCATGGATGACAAATTAAGTCTTGCTTCTTAAGGGATTATATTAGTGTTCTCATGATATAAATAGTTTTAGAATGTAATGTCGTCCAGGGTGTGTTTTGGAGTGTTACAGCACCGTAGCCTCTAGTGTGTCGAGGCGCTGGGGAATCAAACGTTCAGGTGCAATAGTGGATGGCCCAGCAGATGAAGATGCACTAGGGGCCTCAAAACTGGCACCCAGGGTCTTGGCACGCTTCCCCCTACTCATTGCCTTTCTTTTCTTCTTGCTAGTCTTGCCAATGGCTCCAAGTTCTGGGGGCGTGATCTTTTCTAAAGCATAACCCTTGACTTTGGGCATGCACATCCGGGTTATCAAGCTCCCAAATGGCAGCTTGATCATGGGCTTCTACGTCTCAACAAACTCTCTCATTTCTTGCCAAATGAGAAGAGCAAAGTCTATTGTCTTCCCTAACATGATTGCATCCACAAGGTTTAACATCTCTACATTTGGTTTCTTCTCTGCACCTCTTGGTGAAAAATTGCAATGGAGGAGCTTATTCAATAGTTTGTAAGTGGGCTTCAACCTCCCACTTTGAAATGTTCCTTTTAAGGTACTTGGATTCTCATACATTAGCTCAACAAATTCAGGCAACTTCTTGGGTCGAGGAACATTATGGGGATAAACTGGTGGGGTAGGAGGTGGTCCCTTGTAGTTTCCAAGTAAGGCAAAAATTTCATCAGGAGTAACCATAAACACCTGACCCCGCACACTTGACTTCAAGACCTCCACCACATCCATCTCTGTCACCCGGAGTCTTTGGTAAAACTCTTTGTACATTGACAAATGATCCTCACTGTCTCATTCCTTGGGGTAAGAGAAATGGAGTCCAAGTACCGCTCGTAAGTGACCCCCTTTTCCTATATCAGTCGATCCTTAGCTTCATTCTTTGCCTTATTCCTCAGCTCACTCCTATAAACACTAGACCCCTCTCCACTCCTTTTGTGACTGCTAGAACTCTCGGGTGGCGAAGAGTCTAGTCCCACCCTTTTGGTCTGGGCCATGCATAATAACGCCCCTATAGCAAAGAAGGAAAGGAGAAGCAGGAGAAGACCCGTAGTCAGGTGCTTGACAAAATTCCTTGTTGTTTCTTGACCTCTAAGCATCACCTTTTAGCATGTATAGTATATGAATGAAAGGGAGTGTCACTCTCCTAGGGATGATGTCAAAAGATAGGGCAACAAAATGGTGGATGAATGAGATTTCACATGTGAGTATGTGTGAACAAAAGTGCTCCCCAAGCGCAAGGAGACTTTCGTGGATTGAGTTTTACTTGGTGATATTCCAAGGTCGTTTCCACGGGGAAGGAAGTAAGCCGAGGGGAAGGTGATTTTGGGAGAAAGAAAGTGTAAAATCTTTGATTATTGGAAGTTGTTTGGTGAAGTTGTTTTGATGCTAGTAAAATGAAAAACAAATGTTGGCAAATCCAAGAGGTCACTCCAATAGGAATATTGTCTCAACTTGAAACCCTCCTCTAACAGAGCATGAATGAACAATTGATACGTGGGAAGCTAGGGGTAAAATTGGTGAGTACCTAAGCATAAATCGTGACTAGGCCTATGGAATATGAAAGACTCACCAAGTTATCCACCCTCAACCCAGTCAAATCAAACCATTGAACTCTGAAAGAGGGAAGGAGAATGAGTTGAAATAGTATACCCAAGTGGAGGTTCCTCTTGGTTTTGCCAACTAAGAGATTTAGCTATTCATGCTTAAAATAAAGACAACAATATGATGAGAAAACATTATGAAGAAATAAAGACTAGATCTAAGCATAAATGAAATACATAAATATAACTTCTGGATAATCTCCTCTTACTAAAGATTGGATGAGAAACTACCCACTCTTCATGGCTTTGTTAAAGCTAGAAAAGTGAGTGATCCTCATCCCTCCAAGTAAAGGAGTTATAAGGTAAAACACTTTACACAAGGAGCCGATCTTCGTCAAAGAATGAGTGAATCACGTTCCACCCTTCACGGCTTTGGTAAAGCTCTAGAAAAGTGGAAGAGTTTCACTCCTCTAAGGGAAGAAGGAAGCTCAAGCAATGGAAATAAAAGAAAGCAATAACACAATAAAAGAAAGCAATACTTAAAGTAAAAGAAAGCAATAAATTACAAGAAAGCAATAATACAATAAAATAAAACAATACTTAAAAAAAGCAATAAGCAATAAGGAAAAAAATAATAATTTTGGAGGGTTTTCCACTACCAAAAGATGAATGCTTTACAAGTCCTAAGGGGTGGTATTTATAGGCAACAAGGGAGGGTGAAAGTCTTGTTAGGTGGCTTTGAATCTTGTTAGGTGGCCTTGAAAAGTCTTGTTTGGTGGCATGAAAGTCTTGTTAGGTGGCCTTGAATCTTTTGATCCCCCTTCGTTTTGAGCTTTGATAATTGGCACCCAGTAGTTTGTAGCATTGACGTACAAAACCTTGAAAAGAACAACAATTAATACATTATCCTTTATTCACACACTAACTCTAATTTGATTTATTTTGACTAGTTTACTTTATTCAACTAACATAATTTACCTATTAAATTATGCCTTAATTAGGGTTAATCACACCCCCTAACCTAAACATTACTAGTCCCTAGTAATAAATAACAACATAACAAAATAAAATCACTTTCATAGATAACATAATTGCATTTAGCATATGCAACAAGCCGTTAAACCCCTAGGTGATCCCTAGTGGACGACTTTTGTCTCGTGAAGGTTTCCAGTGAAGCTACCTACAAACTCCAATTAAAAGATGTGTATATGTAAGATCATAATGAGTTAGCAACAGAATCATTGAGACACACGTCCCTTAATTTTGAATTGTTTCCCGAACACTTCTCTGTCATTGGTACGTACTCTATACAAAAATAAACACTTGTTACATTGGTATTTGAAATTTCCTGTGTAGTAGGAATGATCATTCTAGTAGCAATAATTGTTATATAACAAATATTCCACTTTATCCCCTTCTATGGATAGCTTTGATGTCTCAAACCTCTCTTAGAATGCTTTCAGCAAAAAAAATTCACTCTGATTATAGTGATTTGTCTCTCAAAGGACATGTGATCAGAGAATGATCAATCGAAGAATCACATGCACAGTTAGAAAGGGAGTAAAAGTCTTAAGAAAGTAGACTAATCATGTTCTTGGCATAATCTCATGGAAGAATATCAATGCAATTAAAAAAATACTATTTAACATACCCCAGTTTTCGGTCGACAACATACACATGCATCAGACTTGAGATCAATTAGGACTTTGTATAGGTTGTAATGTGGCCAGAGGTCAGTGGCTAACGAAATGACGTCAATGGTATTCAAAAGCTATCCCCTTTTTAATGTAGTGTAGCACACCTCTTTCTTGCTTTTCGATCTTTTACCTAGAAATGGTATTTCTTTCTTTCTTTTTTCTCATTTTTCACTTTCTTGGCAATTCCCTTTTTTTTTTTTTCACCAATTCTTCATTGAACAGTAGCCACCATCTTCTTTTCTATTTTTCTTGCCTTTCTATGTCATACCGATTTATAAGAAGGTGCAAAAAATGGATAGCAAGGTATGTTAAGTGTATTTTCTTGTGGCTCGGTTATCATATGAGTTTTTTTTTTTGAAAAGAAATCATCATTCATTGAAGGCTTAAACATGGCTAACTAGGGATATAATTTCGTAGAAACAATGGCTAAGGCTCAAAATCAACTCAAAGATGGCCTAAAATCCTTTCTCAAGTATGTGCCTATGTATGTGTCGCATGCAAAGGTTCCCTGTGAGATATGTCAATAGATTACTTTAGTTGCATTTAATCAAAACAAGTTTAATGAGATTATTAAACAATTGAAAGTGAAAGAGCTTACTTGAGTAAATGTTGATTGTCTCTCAGAAAGCATCGCAAGGCTCAAAACTTACCATGGTATTCTTTGTCATCTCCACTGGTTATGTCAGGTTTCCGAAGAAAGTCAGTTATATTATAATTCTATTTTCGAGTCTAGTCATTCTGTACCTTAAGATTAACAAATATCAATGTACATTTGACATTTAAGCATAGAGAAAATACCATTTTTCAAGAAAATGCGGTTTTTTTTTCACTCGAATAAAAATCAAAGTTATTTACATACACATTTATCTATGAAAATTGAAAAAAAAAAAAAACTAAATGCATACATTGAACTTGGAAAACTATGGCGTCTCAGGATAAGTCCCCACCTACGCTACAGGTTGGCATTTTAGGACAATCCTTACTCGGTCCACATCTTTATTCAACAAAAAGACTTTGTACATAAACAAATATTTACACACAAAAAATTCAGACCATTAACCTTCATCCCCAAAACATATTTTTCCACAGCTTTGTCATTATTAGTCAAAATTTAATCCGAGTCATCGCTTGTGTCTATGTCATTATTAGTGACCCTTCCCTCTTCTTGTTGCACATAACGTGTAAGTCTCGGACTAGTATAAGATGGCGTGCCAGGAAAATCCTTACTCTGACCATACACTATCCAGTTTAATCGATCGGTTGCATGACCCTAAATTGGTTGAGAGCACTGATTGTATTTTTTCATGTGAAAACACCTGCCACATTGTTTACAAGCACCCAACCATTTGGCACACTGACGTTTAGCAAAAGTACTTCTGCCACACAATGGTTTTGCTTGTGCTTCTCGGATTTCAATTTTTCTGATTACTCTTGCTTTTCTCATGATCACAGCATGCACATCAGATAGAAATGTGCGCAAGACTCCTAAACTAAACCAAAAAACAGTCATGCTTTTCTATGCTTTAAAACTCACTATCTGGTTCTTTAACGTTTGTCAGTCACAAAGACGATTGAAGTTGCATGTGATCATCAAATATAAGCGAAAATGCTGTAAAAAAATATGCAATCCAGAACAATCTCTTATTTTTTTTTAAAAAAACAATACGAAACTATAACAAACTGGAATCGTAGATCACACCCCCCAACCTAAATCGAACATTGTGCCCAATGTTTCGAATTTACCAGTGTGTGGAGTTTGGAGATCAAGTTATAGGGTAGAGATCTGTTCAACTGTCAAAACCTACAAAAAAAAAATACACAAATTAATCTTCTTTACGTAGATCTGGGTTTTCGCTAGGACAAAAACACTTGATTTTAAATGCTGACAGAAGAAGAAGAGCCATGTACAAATAGAGTAAACAAATGCCGATCATGAGATTGTTGGGAATTGGGTCGTGTTATAGAGAATAACACAACAGAAATAAGAAAAAGAAGAAGAAAATAAAGAAAGATGGAAAGGCGGTGGGTGTAGAGATCTGTTTAGTTGCCGAAACCAACAAACAAAACACAACAATTAACCAACTCGAGGGAGATTTGAGTTAGGCTGAAAACCCTCACCCTAAGTGTGAGCAGAAAAAGAGTACTCATGAACAAATACAAACATATAAGGCAAATTATTAAACAAAGGACTGGGTCGTCGGCGTATATGGTCATGAATTTTTAGGGGTGGTTTGTTTTTACAGAGAATAGAGAGAACAACGAAGAAGAATAAAAGAGGAAGAAAGAAGAAAAAAGAAGGAAGAAGAAGGGGAGACCAATCATCGGTGGATGGGAGAAAAAAAATTTTGAAAACCTTATAAAGGCATCCCATTTTTAATTTTTTTTTCTATTTTTTTTTATTTTTTAGTGTCGGCAGCTACATATCTGCGCGTAATATTCCCTTTTCTTTTTTTAGTGTTGGCAAGCACGAGTGTCGGCAGACGCGAATATCCGCGCGGAATATTCCCACAAACATTGGTATAAGATGCAAATAGTGCAATGTCACCCCCCAACTTGATTCATGCATTGTCCTCAATGAAACAAAAAAAGTATGATATTCAATGACGGACAGTAAAAAGATTAGTAGGGTTAGAGAACACCTCGCACTTGAGCTTTGATAAAAACACCAATATCTGCGACTAAGAAGAACAAAACTATACGACAAAAGAACATAATTAACATGGAATAAAAATAAAGTAAGTAAATAAAAGCCTGTACATTGAAAAGCAGAAAAAAAAAACTAATTATTCCTCTACAACTTTCGTGTATACCGGATCCATCATATTCTCCTCCACCACTTGTTCTTCAAAGCCCCCAAAAAATAGCTTAAGTCTTTGGCCATTTTCAGGGTTTTGGACATCCACAGCTCCGTTGGGGTAGACCACCTTGACAAAATAGGGGCCATCCCAACAGGATCGGAGTTTGCCTTGGAAAATGGAGAGGCGAGAATTTTATAAGAGTACTTTTTGCTCGGACTCATATGATTTCCTCATGATGGAGTTATCATGAAAGATTTTGGCCCTTTTTTTTTGAGATTTTGGAGCTCTCATACGCATCTCGTCAAATCTCTTCCAACTCATTCAGTTCTAACTTCCTACAATCACCGGTCATTCTCAAATTAAAATTTAAAGTCTTAATGGCCCAATAGACCTTATGTTCCATTTCGACAGGCAGGTGGCAAGCCTTTCTATAGACAAGCCTGTAGGGAGACATGCCCAAAATAGTTTTAAAGGCAGTGCGGTATGCCCAGAGGGCATTAGTCAATCTATCGGACCAATCCTTCCTGTTTGGGTTAACCATTTTTTCTACAATGTTCTTGATCTCTCTATTGGCTAGCTCGGCTTGGCCATTTGTTTGTGGGTGATAGGCAGTGGATACTTTGTGAGTGACGCCATATTTGAACATTAGAGATGTAAATGACCTATTACAGAAATGTGATCCACCATCACTTATTATTGAACGAGGCATCCCAAACCTCAAAAAGATGTTCTCCTTGAGAAACTTGACTACAACCCGGTGGTCATTAGTCTTGGTTTAGATAGCCTCCACCCATTTGGACACATAGTCCACTGCCAGGAGGATGTACAAATAACCAAATGACATAGGGAAAGGACCCATGAAGTCGATGCCCAACAGTCGAATATTTCTATAACAAGTATTGGTGAAAGGGGCATCATGTTCCTTTGGGTCACACTACCCAACTTGTAACACTCCGCATTTTATTTTATATATATGCATCTAGATATATATTAAATAATTTTTGTAAAAATGGGGATAGGTGTAGCGATGTATGTTTGAATTTGGTAGATTGGAAATGGAAAAAGGGATGAAATAGTGAACAGTGCACGTGAACTGTGAACTGGCTGCAACTTCAAGCCCAATTTAGACCTTGATGTACTCAATATCTCTTAAAACTCAAAACATGAAAGTTGTAGAGTTCTTTCTTAGCTTTCCATAGCATCTTGAATCATCTCAATCCGAGCTCGGATGAGAGAGTTATGCCATGAAAAAAGGGATGAAATAGTGAACAGTGCACGTGAACTGTGCACTGGCTGCAACTTCAAGCCCAATTTAGACCTAGATGTAGTCCATATCTCTTAAAACTCAAAACATGAAAGTTGTAGAGTTCTTTCTTATCTTTCCATAGCATCTTGAATCATCTCAATCGGAGCTCGGACGAAAGAGTGATGCCCCGATAACGAAGTAATATCGAAGCAGCCCATGAACAGTAAAAGAAAAAAAATTCGGGATTTCTGTGTTTAAAAACACAGATTTCAGCCTTTACTCTCATTTCTCTCATTCCACTCTCAACCCACTTCTCTTAGGACTCTAGAGGAAGAGAGAAGGATAAAACACAAGATCAAGAGGAGATCTATACTTCAAAGAAGATCAAATCCTCATCTTCTTCACACTAAACCTAGGTTTTTAAGAACATTGAGGTAGGGTTTTCTTCCATCCTTGTCCATTGATGTTAGGGTTATTATACATGTAGAATTTGGCTCTTAATAGTATGTATTTGTTATGGGTTTCTTGTTCCTTGGTATGTTTACAAACATTCCCATGATTTGAACAAAATGATGGTTGGAAATCCATCAAACTCTAGTTTTTGGGGGAAATATGGATTTTTCTCTATATCTTCACATCATCTTGATTTCGAAAATTCTAGAACTTTGTGTTGGGTAGTAAAATGATTGTATTGATGATCTCATGCTTATTTCCTTTAAACTTGTCTCTTGTTATATGATTTGCGAAATGGGTATATTTTCTTAAATTGTTCTATTATGTATCTTGCTTGTGAAAATTTGGGGAAACATCATGGAATTTCCTTGTATATGAGGTTGAGTATATTGTTGGTATGTCACTCTTGTGTATGGTGTTGTGAGGGACTTGGATTACCTTCGAAAACTGCCGTAGAGCATTAGAGGTTAGTCTATCCCAATGGGGGGTGAGATGGTTGCCTAATGCTCGTAGTGGATCACTGTGGTGACAGTGACCACTATTGTTCACGGATACCAGGGAAAAGGGTTAGTATACTAGACACCTTGAAGGATCTCGTCAAGGCCGTATGAGACGGTACATGCCCTTCCTAAATTGGTCTGTGATTGTTAGTGGAAATGGGTGAACGAGGTAGAATCGTCGTTTAGATTCATGAGAAGCGACAACCTACTTGAGTGGTACCAAATAGAAATTTTTGTTCATTGTACCAAATATTATTTTTCCAAGAGTTTCGGGTAGTATGGGATGCCGCGATACCTTGTGGAAATGGTGTATGGTGGAGTGGATTATGTTGGAAATTGTTTGTCAATTAAACGTGGTTTTATTCTCGTTCAAGTCCTTATTATTGTACAAACTTGAGATCTCCTTTAAAATGTCCTTACTTTACTTTAAAATTCATTTATATGTATGTGCGAAACGTGACCTACCTGTTTTACTTGATTTCAAAACCTTGAATGGGTTTGGAAGGATCCTCCTACAGAGCCTTGTGCTCACCCCCCTACTTCCCCACCTTTCAGATTTTGCCTTTGACGAGGAGCTGGGAGTCGAGGGGCCGACATATTTGGAGACTCCGATAGAAGGGAGCGTGGATCCCGAGGTGGATGCTTAGAGCGACCCCCTTTCTTTTGTTATAGACTTGGATAATCTTTTGGGAGAATTGTATAGCCTAGTTTTTATTTTATAAATTCCGCTGTGTATTATAGTACTTTTGTGGGAATGTAAAGGCCATAACTTGGCCTATTCTTTTGGGATAACATGTAAATTGGATGGATTGATTTTATGGTAGTTAAATGGACCCGGTGTGGTCATTACAGTAGAATTGCACAGGTTGTGTTTTGGGTAGAGCTCCCCGAACAGAGGAGACTCTGCCCAAATTTTCTTAAAATATGAATGGTGGATGAATGAAACTTTTGTCGTGATGGATTTACTTAATGCTCTCATGCGGTGAATGGTTTTTAGAATGTAATGTCATCCAAGGGGGTTTTTGGGGCGTTACAGATTTGGTATCAGAGCCTAGGCTTTAGGTCTTACATGGGAGCTGTAGGTTATGGATTACCACTCGGGAAGTAGGATTAAGTTGAAGGAAATTGTTGGTCTAATTTTATATGAACCTTATGCTGTAGATTAAAGTGATATTTAGGATGTCTTGTACATCAATGAAACTAAATTGTGAATTGATATGCAGGATGGACGGTGAACGGGTACGTGGACGTGGACGTGGGCGTGGTCGTGGGCGTGGTGGTCAAGCAAATCCACCACCTCCACCACCTCTCGACGCCATACAGGGTATTTACCAATGTTTAAGGGAACTCACCACCCTAGTGCAACAACCAGGTGGGAACAACCACCACAACGGTGGAGTTCGTCCTTTAGTCCAAGTACCGGGCAACGGCGATGAAAACCGAAGGATGGTGGCTCTTCGAGAATTTCTACGGCAACACCCACCCACCTTCCAAGGGAGCTCCAATCCCTTAGATGCGGATAGATGGATCCGCCGGGTGAAAAAAATTTGTGATGGTATGGGGATCGCCGGGGACCTTCGGGTTGGCTTGGCTACCTATTTGTTGGAAGGGGAGGCCGATTACTGGTGGGAGTCAGTGAAGAAAAGGAGGGACACTAATACGCTCACTTGGGAGGAGTTTGAGCAAAGCTTCAACGACAAGTATTTTCCAGAGTCTGTCAGAGATAAGATGAGTGCAGACTTTCTAGCCTTGCGGCAGGGCAGTATGACCGTGGCTGAGTATGAGAGGAGGTTCGATGAGCTATCCCGTTATGCTTCAGAGTTCATATCCACCGAGGATAGGAGGGCCAAGCGCTTCGAGCAGGGTTTGAGACCGACCATCAGAGAGAAGCTTGTGGCACTTAGAATCCGAGACTACAGAGATTTGGTTGACAGAGCGGCATTGGTGGAGAGAGACATTGATGACTCTCAGAGGAGACAGAGCTATGCTAGAGGAGGCCCGATCCGTACAGGTGCCAGTAGCAGTGGAGCACCGAGGGCGTTACCATATCGTCGCCCCGATCAAGCGGTGGGGCAGAGACCTCTTACAGTCCGAGGAGAGGGGCATGCCCCGACTAGACCAAGCACTGACCCTCGTCAATGCTTTGCTTGTGGAGGTGTAGGGCACTTCCGAAACAACTGCCCGTCACTTCCACCCAAGACCAATCAATCAGCCGGGCCATCAAATGCAAATAGGCCCCCTCCACCACCGAGACCATTGAGAGCTCAAGCCCCCGGTGATGCCAATCCGGGGAGGGTATTTGCCTTAATCCAACCGGAGGAGGATGCCTCCAATGCCGTTGTGGAAGGTATCATTCTTCTCTACAATTCTTGGGCCCGAATCTTATTCGATCCTGGTGCTACTCATTCTTTTATACGTACTGCATATGCTATGAATTTGGGATTGGGTTTCGAGAAGTTAGAACATGCTTTGACTGTTGACTTGCCTACGGGAGAACAGTTGGGTACTAGCCGAGTCTGCAAGGGTTGTGTGCTTCGTATTGGGGAGCACGAATTGATTGTGGATTTGATTGCTTTAGAGATGAAGGGGTATGACGTGATTTTTGGGATGAACTTGTTATCCACTTTTCGTGCGGTAATGGATTGTTTCCGCAAGCGGATTACATTTCAATTGCCGGGAGGAGTAATTTTCAGTTTTGTGAATAACCGAGATTCTTTCCATCCATTTCCTACTACGGGAAGTAAATTCTTAAAAGCTAAGGCAGGGAGCCACTTGAGTTTCTTGGCTAGCTTGATGGGAGATGATCGGGATAGATCCCACTCGGGTATGGTGTTGATTATATCGGATTTTTTGGATGTCTTCCCAGATGAATTACCCGGGTTACCGCCACAGAGAGAGATTGAGTTCGCAATCGATCTTTATCCGGGAACCGAACCTATTTCTATTGCTCCTTATCGGATGGCGCCTTTGGAGTTGAAGGAGCTAAGGAAGCAATTGGACCACTTGCTGGCAATTGGATTCATCCGTCTGAGCACTTCACCTTGGGGAGCCCCAGTCCTCTTTGTGAAGAAGACGGATGAAACACTTCGGTTATGCACAGATTACCGACGGTTGAATCGGGTGACGGTGAAGAACAAGTATCCCTTGCCGCGCATTGATGATTTATTTGATCAATTGAGGGGTTCTAAGTTCTACTCCAAGATTGATCTCCGCACCGGGTACCATCAACTGCGTATCAAGGAGGAGGATATTCCTAAGACTGCTTTTCGTACTCGGTATGGTCACTTCGAGTATACGGTGATGCCGTTCGGATTGACTAATGCTCCAGCAGCCTTCATGGATTTGATGCACAGGGTATTCCGGCCATATCTAGATCAATTTGTCATTGTGTTTATTGATGACATATTGATTTATTCCCGGACACAAGAAGAACATGCACATCATCTCTCGGTTGTGCTACAAACATTGAGAGAACATAAGTTATATGCGAAGATGAGCAAGTGTGAGTTTTGGATGAAGGAAGTGAAGTTCCTTGGCCATGTTGTGTCCGAGCAAGGGGTAGCGGTTGATTCCTCGAAGATTGAGGCCGTGATGCAATGGGAACCACCAAAGAATGTGACAGAAATACGTAGTTTCTTGGGGTTAGCCGGTTACTATCGTAGGTTTGTGGAAGGTTTTTCCAAGCTTGCGATGCCGATGACTCGCCTTACCAAGAAGGGGGAGAAATTTGTGTGGACTCAAGCGTGTGAATTAGCTTTTCGCACCTTGAAGGAAAAGTTGACGACGGCACCGATCCTCATTATTCCGAACAGTGGGGAAGGTTATGATGTTTACACCGATGCTTCACTACGAGGCTTGGGATGTGTGTTGATGCAAGGAGGCAAGGTGGTTGCTTATGGCTCGAGGCAACTCAAGATTCATGAGCAGAACTATCCCACTCACGACTTGGAGCTAGCCGCTGTGGTTTTTGCTCTTAAGTTGTGGAGGTGTTACTTGTATGGAGAGAAATTTCAAGTGTTCTCGGATCATAAAAGCCTCAAGTATGTGTTCACACAGAAAGAATTGAATCTCCGGCAGAGAAGGTGGATTGAGTACTTAGAAGATTACGACTTCACTCTCAACTATCATCCGGGGAAGGCTAATGTAGTAGCGGATGCATTGAGTAGGAAGTCTCAGGGTGAAATCAATGTCCTTGCGGCTAAACGGTGGAAAATGATTGATACGTTGGAGGAGTTTGATCTATGGGTTAATGGACCGGAGGATCGACCATGTTTGTTTAACCTAGTAGCTCAACCAATCCTCCGACAAAGGATTGTGGAGTTGCAACGGTTAGATCCCGAGTTGACAGAAATTCGGGATAAATTGGAGAGGAATGAGATTGTTGAGGATTGGTCTATAAAGAATGAGGAGTTACAGTTTCGGGGAAGATTATGCGTGCCAAACGACGACCAAGTGAGGGAAGAAGTGTTGGGAGAGTGTCACCGATCGAAGTTCTCTATACATCCGGGGAGTACAAAAATGTATAGAGATATGAAACGACAATATTGGTGGAGTGGAATGAAGAAGGATGTAACAAAGTTCATTTCAAGGTGTGCCGTATGTCAGCAAGTGAAGATTGAGCACCAACGACCTGGAGGATTATTACAGTCTCTGCCTATCCCGGAGTGGAAGTGGGATCATATCACCATGGACTTCGTGTCGGGTTTTCCACGGACTTCAAGAGGGCATAACGCCGTATGGGTTATCGTAGATCGACTCACCAAGTCAGCTCACTTTTTGGGGATGAAGACCACAGACTCATTAGAGATCTTGAGCCGACTGTACATTCGAGAGATTGTTCGATTGCATGGAGTTCCACTTTCTATCGTGTCGGATCGCGATTCTCGTTTTGTGGCTCGTTTTTGGCAAAGTCTACAACAAGCTATGGGGACAGAGTTACATTTCAGCACAGCCTTTCACCCTCAAACAGATGGCCAATCCGAGAGAGTGATACAGATTTTGGAAGACATGTTACGGGCTTGCGCGTTGGACTTCAAAGGGAGTTGGAGCGATCACTTACCGTTGGTGGAATTTGCGTACAACAACAGTTACCAAGCGAGTATCGGAATGGCACCATATGAAGCTTTGTATGGAAGACCATGTAGATCCCCGACGTGTTGGTTGGAAGCCGGAGAGAGTAGTATGTTTGGGCCCGAGATTGTACGGGAGACAACGGAGAAGATTCAGCTCATTCGGGAGAGATTACGCACAGCACAGAGTCGACAAAAGAGCTATGCGGATAGGAGAAGAAGGCCTTTGGAATTCAAGGAGGGAGATTTTGTATTTCTTAAAGTGTCACCCAAGAAGGGCGTACTTAGATTCGGTAAGAAAGGAAAACTCGCTCCAAGGTACATCGGTCCATTTGAAGTGATCAAGACAGTGGGCAAAGTAGCATACCAACTTCGGCTACCAGTATCGTTGTCAGGAGTTCATGACGTGTTCCACGTTTCGATGTTGAGGAAGTGTCAACCAGATACGTCGCATGTCGTGGATTTGGAGGATATTGAAGTGCAAGATGGAGTCACCTATGAAGAGCAGCCGGTGAAGATTCTTGATATCCAGGAGAAAGTGCTTCGCAACAAGGTAATCCAACTGGTGAAAGTCCTGTGGCAACATCATGGCGTAGAGGAAGCAACTTGGGAACCGGAGTGGGAGATGCGAGAGAAATATCCATATTTGTTCGATACTTGAGGTAAGTTTCGAGGACGAAACTTTCTTTAAGGGGGGTGGATTGTAACACTCCGCATTTTATTTTATATATATGCATATAGATATATATTAAATAATTTTTGTAAAAATGGGGATAGGTGTAGCGATGTGTGTTTGAATTTGGTAGATTGGAAATGGAAAAAGGGATGAAATAGTGAACAGTGCACGTGAACTGTGCACTGGCTGCAACTTCAAGCCCAATTTAGACCTTGATGTAGTCAATATCTCTTAAAACTCAAAACATGAAAGTTGTAGAGTTCTTTCTTAGCTTTCCATAGCATCTTGAATCATCTCAATCGGAGCTCGGATGAGAGAGTTATGCCCCGATAACGAAGTAATATCGAAGCAGCCCATGAACAGTAAAAGAAAAAAAATTCGGGATTTCTGTGTTTAAAAACACAGATTTCAGCCTTTACTCTCATTTCTCTCATTCCACTCTCAACCCACTTCTCTTAGGACTCTAGAGGAAGAGAGAAGGATAAAACACAAGATCAAGAGGAGATCTATACTTCAAAGAAGATCAAATCTTCATCTTCTTCACACTAAACCTAGGTTTTTAAGAACATTGAGGTAGGGTTTTCTTCCATCCTTGTCCATTGATGTTAGGGTTATTATACATGTAGAATTTGGCTCTTAATAGTATGTATTTGTTATGGGTTTCTTGTTCCTTGGTATGTTTACAAACATTCCCATGATTTGAACAAAATGATGGTTGGAAATCCATCAAACTCTAGTTTTTGGGGGAAATATGGATTTTTCTCTATATCTTCACATCATCTTGATTTCGAAAATTCTAGAACTTTGTGTTGGGTAGTAAAATGATTGTATTGATGATCTCATGCTTATTTCCTTTAAACTTGTCTCTTGTTATATGATTTGCGAAATGGGTATATTTTCTTAAATTGTTCTATTATGTATCTTGCTTGTGAAAATTTGGGGAAACATCATGGAATTTGCTTGTATATGAGGTTGAGTATATTGTTGGTATGTCACTCTTGTGTATGGTGTTGTGAGGGACTTGGATTACCTTCGAAAACTGCCGTAGAGCATTAGAGGTTAGTCTATCCCAATGGGGGGTGAGATGGTTGCCTAATGCTCGTAGTGGATCACTGTGGTGACAGTGACCACTATTGTTCACGGATACCGGGGAAAAGGGTTAGTATACTAGACACCTTGGAAGGATCTCGTCAAGGCCGTATGAGACGGTACATGCCCTTCCTAAATTGGTCTGTGATTGTTAGTGGAAATGGGTGAACGAGGTAGAATCGTCGGGTAGATTCATGAGAAGCGACAACCTACTTGAGTGGTACCAAATAGAAATTTTTGTTCATTGTACCAAATATTATTTTTCCAAGAGTTTCGGGTAGTATGGGATGCCGCGATACCTTGTGGAAATGGTGTATGGTGGAGTGGATTATGTTGGAAATTGTTTGTCAATTAAACGTGGTTTTATTCTCGTTCAAGTCCTTATTATTGTACAAACTTGAGATCTCCTTTAAAATGTCCTTACTTTACTTTAAAATTCATTTATATGTATGTGCGAAATGTGACCTACCTGTTTTACTTGATTTCAAAACCTTGAATGGGTTTGGAAGGATCCTCCTACAGAGCCTTGTGCTCACCCCCCTACTTCCCCACCTTTCAGATTTTGCCTTTGACGAGGAGCTGGGAGTCGAGGGGCCGACATATTTGGAGACTCCGATAGAAGGGAGTGTGGATCCCGAGGTGGATGCTTAGAGCGACCCCCCTTTCTTTTGTTATAGACTTGGATAATCTTTTGGGAGAATTGTATAGCCTAGTTTTTATTTTATAAATTCCGCTGTGTATTATAGTACTTTTGTGGGAATGTAAAGGCCATAACTTGGCCTATTCTTTTGGGATAACATGTAAATTGGATGGATTGATTTTATGGTAGTTAAATGGACCCGGTGTGATCATTACAGTAGAATTGCACAGGTTGTGTTTTGGGTAGAGCTCCCCGAACAGAGGAGACTCTGCCCAAATTTTCTTAAAATATGAATGGTGGATGAATGAAACTTTTGTCGTGATGGATTTACTTAATGCTCTCATGCGGTGAATGGTTTTTAGAATGTAATGTCATCCAAGGGGTTTTTGGGGCGTTACACAACTATTGGCATTTGTCCCATCCCTTACAAAACGAAACACAATCTTTGATAAGAGAGGGCCAGTAAAAACCTGATTGAACAATTTTGGCCGAAGTCTTTTTCGCTGAGAAATGTCCACCGCAAGCTTGTGAATGGCAAAATGCCAGGACGTCCCACTGTTCATTTTGAGGTACGCATCTCATGATTTGGTCGGGGCAGTACTTGAACAAATACGGGTTGTCGAAGTAGAAGTACTTCACATCTGCCATAAAATCGTCTTCGATCTTCTGGGCTCCATTGCAGTGGTATCTGTCCTGTTGCAAGATAGTTACATATACCAGCATACCAAGGACAAATAGAATGAATTGATAGCAAATGCTAATAAGAGAAAAAGTCAGGGATAGGAATGTGCTCATCGGCCTCTTGCACCACAAGCCGGGATAAATGATCCGCCACCACGTTCTCAACTCCTTTCTTATCCTTGATCGTCAAGTTGAATTCTTATAGGAGGAGTATCCACCTAATGAGTCTCGGTTTTACATCCTTCTTAGACAACAGATACTTTAAAGCAGAGTGATTAATAAAGACAACAATAGGCGAACCAATGATGTAAGCACGAAATTTATCTAAGGGAAACACTATTGCTAGCAATTCTTTCTCGGTGGTAGTGTAATTCATCTGAGCCTCATTAAGTGTTTCGCTAGCATAATGTATCACATATGGTCTATCTTCCTCCCTCTGACCGAGCACTGCGCCGACCGCGTAATCACTCGCGTCGCTCATGAGCTCAAAAGGTAGATCCCAATTGGGTGGTTGCATGATCGGAGGTGTGACTCGCATGCTTTTTAGTTTTTTAAAGGAAGCTTCACAATCATCCGACCACTCAAGTGGGACCACCTTAGACAGCAGGTTGGTCAAGGGTCGGGCCAATGCACTGAAATTCTTTATGAATCGACGATAAAAACCTGCATGGCCAAAAAATGACCGGATGCCTTTGATGGCTCTTGGCGTGGGGAGGTTAGAGATGGCCTCCACCTTGGATTTATCGACTTCAATACCCCTTGCCGAAACTATATGGCCAAACACGATTCCTTCTGTCACCATAAAGTGAAACTTTTCCCAATTCAGGACTAGATTCTTCTCCTCATATTTTGTTAGAACTTTCTCCAAGTTTGCCAAACATCCCTCGAATGAATCCCCAAACACCAAAAAATTATCCATAAATACCTCCACTATCTTTTCCAACATGTCATTGAAAATTCCTATCATACAGCGTTGAAAAGTCCCTGGAGCATGGCACAGTCCAAATGGCATGTACCGGTAGGCAAAGGTACTATAGGGGCACGTGAAAGTGGTCTTCTCTTGATCCTCCAAAGCAATCTCAATTTGATTGTAGCCGGAGTATCCATCTTTAAAATAGTAGAATAGATGCCCCGCTAGTCGTTCTAGAACTTGATCGAGGAATGGCAATGGGTAGTGGTCTTTTCTTGTGCAAGCATTCAGCTTGCGGTAATCAACGCACACCATACATCTGGTGATTACTCTTGTAGCTATAAGCTCATTCTCAACCACCGTAACTCCGAATTTCTTAGGTACTACTTGCGTGGGGCTAACCCACTTACTATCGACAATTGAAAAAATGATCCCCACATCAAGTAGTTTTAGAACCTCATCCCTTACCACCTCCTTCATGATGGGATTCATCCACCTTTGTGGTTGTCAGGAAGGTTTGGAATCTTCCTCAAGATATATGCGGTGGGTGCAAATGAGAGAGCTTATCCCCTTGCTATCTGCAATGGTCCACCCAATTGCTCCTTTATGTTTTCTCAACACCTCGAAGAGTTCTTTTTCTTGTTCCATGTTCAACGTAGAGCTAATGACCACCGAAAATGTTTCACCTTCCCCAAGATAGACGTACTTCAAATGGGTGGGCAAGGGCTTCAATTCCAAGTTGGGCGTTTGTTCATTTGACGAAAAAAATTTCTTTTCTCGATGGAGTATCTCTTTGAATGTAGGGATCCACCTTTCCATTCCTTTCAAATCTTCTACCTCCTCTTGCTCATCATAATTCTCAAGATCCATAATTCCTTCTTCCTTGAATTTCAATATCCCCTCCAGCTCCAAGTGCTCGTCAACCAAAGTATCGATTCTATTGACCTCACTTACTTCCTCATCATCACCCAGTTGCTTTGCCAAGTTGAATACAATGTGCTCCATTGTCATATTCCCAAATGCCAACTTCATTAGACCGTTCCTGCAATTTATCACGGTATTAGATGTAGCAAGGAAGGGTTTTCCAAGTATTACGGGAATTTGGGAGCTAAGGTTTGCAGCAGGGTGTGTATCAAGCACAATGAAATTGACAGGGAAGTAAAGTTTATCAATTTGAACTAAGACATCCTCAATTACTCCCCTTGGTTTACGGATACTACGATCCGTCAATTGAAGTGTGATTGAGGTGGGCTTCAACTCCTCAAGCTGTAGTTGTTGGTACACCGAGTAGGGGAGAAGATTCACACCTGCCCCCAAATCGAGGAGTGCTTGCTCCACTCGATAATTTCCAATGGTGATGGCTATGGTTGGACAACCGGGGTCTTTGAATTTGGGAGGAGTGTTGATCCTCAATATTGAGCTCACTTGCTCGGTGAGGAATGCTTTCTTGTGGACATACAGTTTTCTCTTCACTGTGCATAAGTCCTTCAAAATCTTAGCATATGATGGAATTTTCTTGATGACATCAAGGAGTGGAATGCTAATCTGCACCTGCTTAAACATTTCCAAAATATCAGCATAATTAGCCACCTTTACAGGTGGCTTCAAATGACTTGGGAAAGGGGCAGGCATGGAGGAATAAACACACAATCATCAATTAATTTTCCTTTCTCAACAACCTCTCTTTCTTTCTCTTCACGCACCTCACTCTTGTCGGCGTTACCCAAGAGATCTTTTTCTTTTGGCAATGTGTTCTTGGGTGAGACCGTTGGTAAAATGGTTTTGTCAATTTCATTGCCACTATAGAGGGTGGTGACAGCTTTGAGTTGCTCGCAACTCTCTCTTTAAGGTTTCGATGACTCAACAAGGTGTTGACCCCTAGGGTTCTCTTGTGGTTGAGCGGGGAACTTCCCATTTTCTTGTTGAGATGCCCCTATGGAGTTTGTCAACTTTGTGAGTTGGGCTCTTACATCATTGATGGATGTGGCATTTTGGTTATTAATGGCAATTTGGCTTTGAATGAAGGAATGAACCATATCCTCCAAATTCCTTTTGTGAGGAGGTTGGTATGTGGATGGATTGGACGGTCCTTGAGAAAAACTTTGTGGAGGTGGATTTGGTGAAAAATTCTATGGTGGTGGGTTTGACGAATACCCGTGTGGATTGGTTCGGGGGTATTGAGAGCTAGATGCTTGCCCTTGGCCATGGTATTGGTTTTTCTTGGGAGGCATGGGAGATGCATATGCACTTGAACCATGAGAGGAATGGGGTTTTCATTTCTCCAACTAAAATTTGGGTGATTACTCCAACCCGGATTGTAAGTATTCAAATTGGGAGAAAATGATTGCTTCGTTTGGTTGAAGGCATGGACTTGTTCATGGTACGCTTCTTTAAGGGTCGGAATGTTTGGGCAATCCGATAGGGAATGCTCCATACATTCGCAAATTGAATAACCGTTCTCGGTTCATGACACATTAGACACCTCGTGTCTCTTATTGACTTCAAGACTCTCAACTTTCCTTGACAATTTAGCAATTTTTGAAAATAAGTCTTCCTGGTCTCTCAAATCATAAATCCCTCCCCCTTGAGTTTGGCCACTCTTTTAAGGAGAAGACCTTGGTACATTGGTTGGATCTGTAATGTTTCATGACTGTGTATTTTGTGCCAATGTATCAAATTAATCTAAGGCCTCATCAGGGTCTTTGTTAAAAAACTCCCCATTACACATTATGTCAATGAACTGTCGATGGCGCGGTGTGATTTCTTCATAAAAGAAACTCACCAATTGCCATGGTTCAAAGCCATGATATGGAAGGAATTGTAGCAATTCCTTGTACCTCACCCAACATTGATAGAATTGCTCATTGGGCTTTTTCAAAAAGTTTTGAATTTGCTTTTTTAGGGCGGTGGTTTTATGCACCAGAAAGAAATTGTTCAAAAACTCAGAAATCATTTGGCTCCATGATCTGATGGTTCAAGGCCTTAAGGAAATAAGCCACGTTTTTGCCTTGTCTTTTAGGGAAAAGGGAAACAATTTCATTCTAGCTATCTCTTCCATCCCATGATTGGGAAGGAAGGTTGCAACTATTTCCTCAAAATCCCTTATTTGTGAATAGGGGCTCTGAGTTTCAAGTTCGTTGAACATGGGAATTAGTTGCAACATCCCTGGCTTAACTATGAAAAGATGAGCTTGGACTGGAAGGAGGATGAATGATGGTGTGGTGCTTCGTGTTGGTTGTAGGAAATCCCTCATTGACCTCACTCGGGGATCCATTTGAAAATTATTCCCCTCATTCACAGGAGGGGGAAATTCATTCTTGGATTCGGTATTTGGGGTGCTTGTGGTCCCCCACCCATTTTGACATTTGGATTTGCACCCTTTGGCCATTTGGATTTGCACCTATATTGTCAAAATTGTCACCCACATCCTCGAGTTGTTCTTGGTCAATATTCATGGTAGGTGCCAAGTTTTGTCTAACAAGTCAGTTTCGGTCGTTCCGCCTCTAGATAAAACAAAATATATACAAATAAAACTATACACAAACAAGATTATGTACACGGAACAACGTACCTCCGCCCATGATGAAGATTATGGGACTTACCTTCGTCGTCCAAAAATCACCTACTTCCCATGCAATGGCGCCAAAAATGCTTGACAAAATTCCTTGTTGTTTCCTAACCTCTAAGCATCACCTTTTAGCATGTATAGTATATGAATGAAAGGGAGTGTCACTCTCCTAGGGATGTTGTCAAAAGAAAGGGCAACGAAATGGTGGATGAATGAGATTTAACATGTGAGTATGTGTGAACAAAAGTGCTCCCCAAGCGCAAGGAGACTTTCGTGGATCGTGTTTTACTTGGTGATATTCCAAGGTTGTTTCCATGGGGAAGGAAGTAAACCGAGGGGAAGGTGATTTTGGGAGAAAGAAAGTGTAAAATCTTTGATTGTTGGAAGTTGTTTGGTGAAGTTGTTTTGATGCTAGTAAAATGAAAAACAAATGTTGGCAAATCCAAGAGGTCACTCCAATAGGAATATCGTCTCAACTCGAAACCCTCCTCCAATAGAGCATGAATGAACGATTGATTCGTGAGAAGCTAGGGGTAAAATTGGTGAGTACCTAAGCATAAACCGTGACTAGGCCTACGGAATATCAAAGACTCACCAAGTTATCCACCCTCAACCCAGTCAAATCAAACCATTGAACTCTGAAAGAGGGGAGGAGAATGAGTTGAAATGGTATACTCAAGTGGAGGTTCCTCTTGGTTTTGCCAACTAAGAGATTTAGCTATTCATGCTTAAAATAAAGACAACAATATGATGAGAAGACATTATGAAGAAATAAAGACTAGATATAAGCATAAACGAAATGCATAAATATAACTTATGGATAATCTCCTCTTACTAAAGATTGGATGAGAAACTACCCACTCTTCATGGCTTTGTTAAAGCTAGAAAAGTGAGTGATCCTCATCCCTCAAAGTGGAGGAGTTACAAGGTAAAACACTTTACACAAGGAGCCAATCTTCAACAAAGAATGAGTGAATCATGTTCCACCCTTCATGGCTTTGGTAAAGCTCTAGAAAAGTGGAAAAGTTTCACTCCTCTAAGGGAAGAAGGAAGTTCAAGGAATAACACAATAAAAGAAAGCAATACTTAAAGTAAAAGAAAGCAATAAATTAAAAGAAAGCAATAATACAATAAAAGGAAAGAATACTTAAAGAAAGGAATAAGCAATAAGGAAAGCACTAATACTTTTGGAGGGTTTTCCACTACCAAAAGATGAATGCTTTAGAAGTCCTAAGGGGTGGTATTTATACGCAACAAGGGAGGGTGAAAGTCTTGTTAGGTGGCTTTGAATCTTGTTAGGTGGCCTTGGAAAGTATTGTTTGGTGGCATAAAAGTCTTGTTAGGTGGCCTTGAAACTTTTGATCCCCTTTGTTTTGAGCTTTGATAATTGGCACCCCAGTAGTTTGAAGCTTTGACGTACAAAACCCTGAGAAAAACAACAATTAATGCATTATTTTTTATTCACACACTAACTCTAATTTAATTTATTTTGACTAGTTTACTTTATTCAACTAACACAATTTACCTATTAAATTATGCCTTAATTAGGGTTAATCCTTAGGTCTATGACCTCAAGGCGCACCTCTAGATGTTGAGCCATTAGGAATTACCTAGAGAGATTTGAGAGTTCTTGAGGATTGGGGAAATTCAGCACCTAGGGTTCCAAGGTTGAAATTGCACAAAATTAAGGCTTAAAAAGGAAGTGGGTTTATGGATTGAAAGAGAGATGAAGGGATTTGGAGGTTGGGATATTTCCGAGTGAGGGAGAGAGAGAGTTAGGGTTTAAATAAAGGTGGGAAGTGAAGGTTTAAAAATTTGATTAAAAAGAAAAACCTGACCTTTGGCGTATCAGACGAAGCATACCGATATGACGAACGCCAGTAGCCTCAGCGTACCGGTACGGTTTGGCTGGTTTGCAGAAAACTCCTACTGAGCAACCCTTCTCCACTCCTTTTCATTTTAGGACCTCCCCTGAACATTCTAACACTCTCTTTATGACCTTTACTCTACCCTAAACATATACTCCACTTATAAATCACCATTTGAACCATCGTGCCCAATTTATTACTTAAATTGCAATGTGATTTAAAATTTTGATGTACTAAATATACAAAACATAGCCTCCTACTATTAGATATCAAAATGCACATCAAAATGTAAAACATGAATCTAGTTCAAACTAGCATTCCTAACTCTTTGCAAATATCCAAAACTTGAGACATATTACCTCATTCTTACAAGCATGGAGCTTTTTAACAAATTTCTCAAATGATTGAACTAAGTGTACATGAGCAACACCATAGTCTTAGACACTAGTCTAAAGTATGCACCTACAAATTTATTTTCAACTCGTGTGTGTGTGAATTAAACAAGTAATTTGAGCATTTACGCAACAGAATTCACATTCGAATAACTAGAAAAATTCAGTTTCAATGCAAAACTCACCAAGGGTCACTCCAAAGCAATGAAATACACTCAAGTTATCCTGGTATGCACTCCATGTGTACATGTAAGATATAATCTTGTGTCGAAAACAAAGTGTGCTCACATGTAATCAAAAAATGAAGTTCATAAATGAAAATGAAGCAACATTGGCATTGTCTCATGAACAGAATGCTAGGGCATTAGGTAGTAAGACTTAACTCATCATTTCCTCTAAAATCATGCACCTCCCATGCTTTTCTAGATCACTTTGGACTTTAAGGGTTATAATGGGTCCTTGGGGGTGATATTTAGGTAAATGAATTAAAGGATATAGGATAGCAAAGAGGGTTGTTTCGAGTGAGAGACTTTCATTTTAGAAAAACACTTCCCTTTTCATGGGATTTTGATTCTCACACCATCACTACACCCTTTGTTTATTTTCCTTAACATTTTCTTTTTCTTTCGATCATTCTTTAATCTTCTCACCCCTTTTCTTTCTTTTCTTGAATTTTCATTCTCTCTTGTTTTCTTTTCAACTCTTTGAGTTTCACATTCATCATCCCTTGCTTTAATGTTCACACCACACTTCCTTCTTTTGCAATCACTCATTTTTGCTTTAGGAACAACCAAGGTGAGGTAGATATTTTTCATTTTCCACTAGCTTGGTTTAATGTGTGGCATAGAAACGAATTTTCAACAAGGCTCAAACATGGCACTAGGGATAAATAATTTCTCAAGAAAAAAGGGCAATGGCTCAAAATATTCAAGGATGGCCTAAGATCACTTCTAGGTCCGCCTGGAATGATATTATACAATCAAGACAAGTTAACCTACTATGCCAAATGCACCTAACCAAAACAAGCATAATGAGACTACTGAACAAATTTGACATTGAAAAATTGTTCTTTGAGTAATTTTAAGTTCCCTCCAAAAAGGATTTGGCACTAAAGCTCGCATGGGTCCTTACTTATCTCCACTACTTATGTCAAGCTTAAAACATGAATCCAATCCATAAATTACCGAAATTACATATTCAAGAGTCACATACAGTTGATTTCAAACATCAATACATATGTGATACTCATGCATAGGATCAAACTTCCATAGAATGCTCATGTGCATAAAGTTCACAACAAAGATCAACATGTCATCCAACTCACACATTCTTCATGAAGGAATACAGATCAACAATCAGATATCTTTCATCAAAACTTTCAAAAATTTCACATATTTTTCACTGATGCAAGCAAAAATCTGTATCACAAAAATTGCACACAAATTTCCTAACAACCTTGGTGTATCATGCAAATGGTGCACCTCATCCCACAACTTGAATCATGCACTGTCTTCAATGCAACAAAAAGATATAATATGCAATAAAGGACAGTAAAAAGATGAAAAGGGTTAGAGAACACCTCACGATTGAGCTTCAACAAAAGCACCAAGATCTGAAATTAATAAACAATGCTATACAACCAATGAAAGTAAGTGACATGAAATAGAAATAACATAAGTAAATAAAAGTAACTGTACACTAGAAATCATAAACACTAGCTAGTCCTCCATCAAATTCGGATAGACGGGATCCGTCAAATCTTCTGCCACTTCTTTCCCTTCAAAACCCTCGAAGAATGACTTAAGTCTTTGGCATTGACCTTGAAAGTTTGGCCATCTTTGGGGTTTTTGATCTCAACAGCTCTGTTGGGGTAGGCTACCTTGACAAGATAGGGGCCATCCCAATGGGATCAGAGTTTTCCCTGGAAAATTGAGAGGCGAGAATTGTATAAGAGCACTTTTTGACTAGGCCAAAATGATTTTCGTACAATGAAATTATCATGAAAGATCTTATCCCGTTCCTTTGAGATTTTGGAGCTCTCATACGCATCTCATCGAATCTCTTCCAACTCATTCATTTCCAACTTCCTATGTTCACCGGCCATTCTCAAGTTGAAATTTAAAGTTTTAATGGCCCAATAGGCCTTGTGTTCCATTTCAACTGGCAGGTGACAAGTCTTTCCATAGACAAGCCGGTAGGGAGACATGCCCAAAATAGTTTTAAAGGCAGTACGGTATGCCCATAGGGCATCAGTCAATCTTTCGGACCAATCCTTCCTATTTTTGTTGACCGTTTTTTCTAGAATGTTCTTAATCTCCCTGTTGGCTAGCTCAGTTTTGCCATTTGTTTGTGGGTGATATGGAATGGATAGTTTGTGAGTGATGCCATATTTGAACATTAATGAAGCGAATGGCCTATTATAGAAAGTGTGATCCACCATCACTTATGATTGCACGAGGCATCCCAAACCTCGAAAAGATGTTCTCCTTAAGGAATTTGACTACGACCCGGTGGTCATTAGTCTTGGTCAGGATGACCTCCACCCACTTGGACACGTAGTCCACTGCCAGGAGGATGTATAAATAACCAAATGACATAGGAAAAACACTCATGAAGTCGATGCCCCAACAATCGAATATTTCTATGAGAAGCACAGGGGAAAGGGGCATCATGTTTCTTCGGGTCACACTACCCAAACGTTGGCATTTGTTGCATTCCTTACAAAATGAAACTCAATCTTTGATAAGAGAGGGCCAGTAGAAACCTGAGTGCAGAATTTTAGCTGAAGTTTTTCTCGCTGAAAAATGTCCAATGCAAGCTTGTGAATGGAAAAATGCAGGGACGTCCCGTTGTTCATTTTCAGGTACGCATCTTCTCATAATTTGATTGGGGTAGTACTTGAACAAATACAGGTTGTCGAAGTAGAAGTACTTCACATCCGCCATAAATCGTCTTCGATCTTCTAGGCTCCATTGCAGTTGGAATCTGTCTTGTTGCAAGGTAATTACACATATCAACATACCAAGGACACACATAATGAATTGAAAGCAAGTGTTCATCAGGGATAGGTATGTGCTCATCGGCCTCTTGCACCACAGCTGGGATAAGTGATCCGCCACCATGTTCTTAACTCCTTTCTTGTCCTTGATCGTCAAGTCAAATTCTTGTAGGAGGAGTATCCACCTAATGAGTCTTGGTTTCGCATCATGCTTAGACAACAAGAACTTCAACGTAGAATGGTCAGTAAAGACAATAATAGGTGAACCAATGATGTACGAACAAAATTTATCTAAAGCAAACACTACAGCTAGTAATTCTTTATCGGTGGTAGTGTAATTTATCTGAGCCTCATTCAGTGTTCTGCTAGCATAGTGTACCACATATGGTCTATTTCCCTCCCTTTGACCAAACACTACACTAACCGCGTAATCACTCGCGTCGCACATGAGCTCAAATGGTAGGTCCTAATTGGGTGCTCGCATGATCGGAGGTGTGACTAGCATACTTTTAAGTTTTTTAAAGGATGCCTCACAATCATCCGACCACTCGAATGAGACCTCTTTAGACAGCAGGTTGGTTAAGGGTCCGGCCAATGCACTTAAATTTTTTATGAATCAATGATAAAAATCTGCATGCCCCAAAAATGACCAGATGCCTTTGATGGCTCTTGGAGTGGGGAGGTTAGAGATAGCCTCTACCTTGGATTCGTCGACTTCAATACCCCTCACCGAAACTATGTAGCCAAGCACAATTCCTTCCATCACCACAAAGTGACACTTTTTCCAATTCAAGACTAGATTCTTCTCCTCACATCTTGTTAGAACTTTCTCCAAGTTTGCCAAACATCTCTCGAATGAATCCTCAAATACCAAAAAGTCATCCATGAAGACCTCTACTATCTTTTCCACCATGTCACTAAAAATCCCCATCATTCAGTGTTGAAACATCCCCGGAGCATTGCATAGTCCAAATGGCATGCGGCGGTAGGCAAAGGTACCATAGGGGCAAGTGAAGGTAGTCTTCTCTTGGTCCTCCAATGCGATCTCAGTTTGATTATAGTCAGAGTACCCATCTGAAAAGCAATAGAATAGGTGCCCTGCTACTCTTTGCAAAACTTTATCAAGGAACGACATTGGGAAATTATCTTTTCTTGTGCAAGCATTCAGCTTTCAGTAATCAATGCACATCCTCCATCTGGTGACCACTCTTGTAGGTATAAGCTCATTTTCATCATTCTCAACTACAGTAACTCTGAATTTCTTAGGTACTACTTGTGTGAGGCTAACCCACTTACTATTGGCGATTGGAAAAATGATCCCCACATCAAGTAGTTTCAGAACCTCATCCCTCACCACCTCCTTCATGATGGGATTCAACCGTCTTTGTGGTTGTCGGAAGGTTTGGAATCCTCCTCAAGATAAATGTGGTGGGTGTAAATGAGCGGGCTTATCCCCTGATATCCGCAATGGTCCACCTAATTTCTCTTTTTTGCTTTCTTAATACCTCCAAGAGTTCTCTTTCTTGTTCTATGTTCAATGTAGAGCTAATGACCACTGGGAACGTTTCACCTTCACCAAGATAGGAGGGTAAAGGCTTCAACTTCAAGTTGGTCTTTCGTTCATCTGACAGAAATTTTTTTTTTCTCAATAGGGTAATGATTCAGGCGTAAAGTTAACAATTTTTACTATGCCTTTTTGGACTAATTGTGCTTTAATAGAGTTTAAGTAATGACATTCAAGTCCTAAAGTCAACAAAGGCTCAAGAACAACAAAAATCACACTTGAATGTAACACCAGCACAAAAAGAAACAAAAATGCAGAAGGTTGGAAAAAAGCAAGAACGTTCGAACGTCAACCGACGTTCGAACGTCCTCTGAAACCCTGCCAAGACCAGCTGCTAAGACATGGCATGTTGCAGTCAACAAAAAGAAAAGAAAGAAGAACTAGAAGTACTTGAGTACAACATTCAAATGTCACTCCATGTTCAAACGTTGTATTGAGTGACTAAGGACTTGCTGAGTGTACATTCACGGTTGTTCAAGGTGTATGGAAGTGACCAAGTCAGTGACCACAGGCCACCTGAGTGGAAGAAATTGAACATCATCACACATTCAAACGCCCTCAAAGCAAAGACACAGACAATGTTTGAATGTCATCCCATGTTCAAACGTCCTTCAAGAAAAGGCAGACTTAATGTTCAAACACCAGATCACGTTCGAACGTCCCCCTACAGACTACCTGTAGAATAGTTGATTCCCATGGGCAGCAAACACTATTCACTCATCCTTACTTATCTCCTACCCACTCGTCCCCTACCTTGAATACAAATACTCCATTGTTGGGAGGTAAAAGGGCATTCTTCTTCTTCTAGAGAAAGGAGGGAGCAATCTTTATGCTTGTAAAGTAATGAGTGTTTTAGTAATCTAGTTCTTGAACATTTCATGATTATGCTTTCATTTTCCTTTTATATCAACCATAATGAAGGCTTAGACTCCCCTTGTAGTTGAAGTCTTTCATTTACTTATGCTAACTCTTTACATTCATGTTGTGACAACCACGATGGAGGCTTAGACTCCCCTTGTAGTTGTACTTGCTTTTATTTGCAAAGTATCAAGAGAGGTAGTTCATCTTTGGGTTGTGGTGGAAACCCTCAAAAAGTAACTAGCTTTCTTCTACTTTTATTATTCATGCATTTCAATTCCTTTTGTTTTGTACAAACTCTTTTGACTTAAATGAAAAACATGGGCCGAGTAAGGAACGTCCCAAAATACCCACCTGGAGCGTGGGTAGGGATCTGTTATGAGACGCCTTGAGATTTTGGTTCAAACTTGAATATTTTGCCCTCTTTTGTTTTTCACAATGTAGTGTAGAAAAATTTTAAAATTATTTGAGTTTTGATTCAACGTTAGAACGCCAAGTGACGTTCGAACGTAGCTTGCTTGTAGTACTCAACCTCTGGTGAAGTCTCTGATGGAAACAAAAGTACTGGGAGCTCACAATGTTCAAACTTCATTAACGTTTGAATGATATTTTAAAATCCTTCATACAATGTTCGAACAAAAATCACGTTCGAACGTTCTTCCTTAGACTGTAAATACTTGGGTCATCTTCCTCAGTTCAAAATTTCCAAAAAAACCAAAATCTTCTAAACCCTAGGAACCACTTTCACTCCCCCAGTCCTCAATCTCCACTCATTCCACATTTCCACCACAAATCAGCCACCCAAAAGATTTTCCATATCAAAAATCCCCAATTTTCACCAAATAACCAAGACTTTTAACCACCTCTTAAGCTCAAAACTGAGAACAACAAAATGCCTAAGGTTTAGGTCCCTGCCAAGCGGACTCCACCAGTAAACCAAGAACCAAACTTTGTAGAAGAAGTCATTCAAGAAGGAGAAGGGAAGCAAAGAAGGAAGAGATACGATAACACCAGATTTCCCAATGCCGGTAAGGCTGAGAGGTATGAAAACTTCTTTCAAAATCATGCTATGGTTTGTGAACGAGATATAGTAATCGCTGATTTTGCTGAGTTGGGTTTGTTGGAAGAGATGGAGATAAGGGAATGTGTGTGGCATTTGAGAAATGGCGGAGACGTTGTTGTTGAGTTGGTGAGGGGTTCTACTCCAACGTCGAGATCATCAATGGTGCAATCTGAACATATGTTCGAGGCACCCACATCGATGTGGATGAGGCATGTCTTTTGGAGGTAAGAAAATACATGTCTCAGGTAGAAAACCCAACATACACACCCAAGAAAAATGTGGTGTTGAATGTGGTTGGAAGAGAGTTGACAGGGTAGATTGATTTTTCGTAGGGAGGGAGAAAATTTTTGAAACAAGGAGAGCTTACTAACAAGTACAAGATGCTTAATTTGATTGCGGTGACAAACCTAGTGCTAATAGGAAAAAAAAATGAGATTTTGCCCGAGTTGCCATGATTGCTCTATGCGCTAGGGCAAGGCATAGCATCCACCTCCCCTTGATGGTTTTAAATGAGATAAAGAAGGGGTGTGACACAAAGAGGAGTTCACTCCCATTCGGCACACTTGTGACTGAAATTTGCACCGACAATGGAGTGAGGGTGAGGCCGAAAATGAACATCCAAAAGCCAATGGGGCCACTGAACAAAGGGTCGTTCAAAAGAAGCTTAGGACAAAGTGGTGCCACGGTGACTAGGCAAGAAGTGCCCCCTCCTTAAGGAATCGATGAGGTGCAGGAGGAGTTGGACACCGAAGAAGAGAGAAAGATGGAGACAGAGAGAGAGCAGCCAGATCAAGTAGGCCCCAACACGACCACCCAACGATCTCTACGAGACATCATGCTTAGCATTGAAGCTAAGCAGGATGAGATCCAGAGGCTTTTTAGGGGTGGAGCTGGTGGTGCTAGTGGAGCTGGAGGAGAGGATTGATTATTTATTTTCTTGAGGAGGAGTAGTTGATTTCTGTTCTGAATTGTTTGCTGTTTGTTGATTCTTCTTTGAATAGTTTTTGGGAGATTTTTGTACTGCTGTTGAGGGTTTTCTTCATGATAATTCTTGTGGAAGTTTTGTGATTATTGTGGACACTTGTAAATGTTTTTTTTTTTTATTGATTGTGGATGGTGGAAGTTAGGCTTTGAATAGATGAATTGCATCATTGACATTATTGTAAACAAGCACTGTAATTCTTGTTAATAACATAACACATGTGGATGTTATGATTACTTGTGAAAATAACTAAGCACATATCGATTTGACACCTCAATTTAGCACCCAGGACATAAAACCTCAATATTTTTGGAACATCGATGATATCTTTATGCTTAAATTGTCAAACGTACATAAGTATTTGTTTTTCTTAAAGTACAAGGTAATCAGACTCAAGAACGAAATCGTTATAAAACTAACATTCCTTTAAACAACTAACATAATCAGTGGAGATGACAAAGAAAACCGTGGTAAGTCTTCAGCTTTATAGTGCTTTTTAGGAGGATATCAACAATTACTCAAAGTAAGCTCTTTCACTTCTGATCTCTTTCAATAATCTCATTAAACTTACTTTGATTGATGGAACTAAAGTGATCTATTTTTCATAACCCAGAGGGAACTTTTGCATAGATACATGTGCACATACTTGAGAAAGGATCTTAGGCCATCTTTGGATCGACTTTGAGCCTTAGCTAATTGTTTTACAAAAGTTTATCCCTAGTCAGCCGTGCTTGGGCCTCAAATAAATGAATTCTTTTTCGCCCGTGTAATGACCAAAGCCACAAAAGCGCACATTTAACATACCTTGCTATCGAATTTCTTGCACCCTCTTGCAAATCAATATGAAAACAAAAACGCAAGAAAAATAGTAAAGACAATGGTGGCTAATGCTCAATACAAGGAAAATCAATGGAAGTAGCCAAAAGAGAAAAGACATTGTGGGACAAGGAACTGCCAAGAAAGTGAAAATAGGACAAATGAAAGAAAGAAATCCCATTCCCAGACTAAATATCAAGAAAGTTAAAAAGAGGTGTGCAACACTGCATAAAAATATAGCCTTTAATCACCATTGATGTTATTTCATTAGCCACTAACCTCTGGCCCCATTACAACCTACAAAATGCCCTAGGTGATCTCAAGTGTAATGCATATGTATATACATCTACTACAAGTGGAGTGTGTTAACTAGAATCTCTCTATTTGCATCAATATTCGTTCATGAGATTATGCCAAGGTTAAAACTGGTTTCCTCAAAACTTCACTCTTATACTAATGATGGATGAGATTTTTTGACTAGCCATCTTCTGATCACATGACACCTTTGAGAGATATGTCACTATAATTAGAGCAATTTGTTTTGCTGAGAGCATTCCTAGAGAGACTTGTGTAATCAAAGCTATCCATGCAAGGTGGAAAAAGGGAATAATTGTCATATATCAATTCTTGTTTCCAGTATGACCATCTTACTACTTAGAGAATCACAAATGCTAATGCGACAAGTGCTAATTTTTGCATATAGTAAGTACCAATGGAAGGAAAATGTAAGTGATAAGTCACGATTGAGAGTGTCGCAACGACCATAATGCTAATTCATTTTTTTTAGCAATCTCACAAACAAACTTGTTCGACTAAAGTTTGGGGGTAGCTTAACTGAAAACCCTCACGAGACTACACTGGTCCACTAGGGTAAACCTAGCGGTTCAACAGCTTGTTGCATTAGCTAAATGCAACTGAATGACCCATGAAAAAGGCATTAGGAATAAATTTACCTTTCATTGTTATTGTATTACTAGAGACTAGCAATATTTAGGTTGGGGGTGTGATTCGTGCATAAAGTTAACAATTTTTACTATGCCTTTTTGGACTAATTGTGCTTTGATGGAGTTTAAGTAATGACATTTTTGGTGCTAAAGTGAACAAAGGCTCAAGAACAACAAAAGTCACACTTGAATGTAACACCAGCACAAAAGGGAACAAAAATGCAAAAAGTTGAAACAAACCAAGAACATTCAAATGTCAACCCACATTCAAACGTCCTCTAAAACCCTGCCAAGATCAGCTGCTGAGACATGGCGTGTTGCAGTCAAAATAAAGAAAAGAAAGAAGAACCAAAAGTACTTGAGTACAACGTTTGAACGTCACTCCACGTTCAAACGTTGTCTTAAGTGACTAAGGAGTTGCTGAGTGTACAGTCAAGGTTGTTTAAGACGTATGGAAGTGACCAAGTCAGTGACCACAGGCCACTTGAGTGCAAGAAATCAAATTTCATCTCACGTTCGGACACCCTCAAAGCAACATATAAAACGTTCAAACGTCATTCCACGTTCGAACGTCCTTGAAGAAAAGGTAGACTTAATGTTCGAACACCAGATCACGTTTAAACGTCCCCCTGTAGACTGCCTATAGAATAGTTGATTCCCATGGGCGACAAACATTATTCACTCATCCTCACTTATCTCCTACCCACTCCTCCCCAACCTTGCCTATAAATACTCCCTTGTTGGGAGCTTAAAGGGCATTCTTCCTCTTGTAGAGAAAGGAGGGAGCAATCTTTGTGCTTGTAAAGTAACGAGTCTTTTAGTAATCTAGTTCTTGAACATTTCATGTTTATGCTTTCATTTTCTATTTATATCAACCATGATGAAGGCTTAGACTCCCCTTGTAGTTGAAGTCTTTCATTTACTTATGCTAAATCTTTACATTCAAGTTGTGACAACCACGATGGAGGCTTAGACTCCCCTTGTAGTTGTACTTGCTTTTATTTGCAAAGTATCAAGAGAGGTAGTTTATCTTTGGGTTGTGGTGGAAACCCTCGGGAAGTAACTAGCTTTCTTTTACTTTTATTGTTCATGTATTTCAATTCATTTTTTTTCTACAAACTCTTTTGACTTAAATGAAAAACATAGGCCGAGTAAGGAACGTCCCAAAATACCAACCTGGAGCATGGGTAGGGATCTGTTCCCAGACGCCTTGAAATCTTGATTGAAACTTGAATATTTTGCCCTCTTTTGTTTTTCATAATGTAGTGTAGAAAAATTTTAAAAATTATTTGAGTTTTAATTTAACATTCGAACGCCAAGTGACGTTCGAACGTAGCTTGCTTACACTACTCAGCCTTTGCTGAAGTCTCTGATGGAAACAAAAGTATTGGGAGCTCACAATGTTAAAATGTCATTAACGTTTGAATGTTATTTTAAAATCCTTCACACAACGTTCGAACAAAAATCACGTTCGAACGTTCTTCCTCTGACTGTAAATACTTGGGTCGTATTCCTCAGTTCAAAATTTCCAAAAAACACTAAAATCCTCTAAACCCTAGGATCCATTTTCACTCCCCAGTCCTCAATACTTCACTCATTCCTCATTTCCACCACAAATCAGCCACCCAAAAGCTTTTCCACATCAAAAATCCCAAATTTTCACCAAATCACCAAGACATTTCACCACCTCTTAAGCTCAAAACTGAGAAAAACACAATGCCTAGGGTTAAGCTCCCTACCAAGCGCACTCCAGCAATAAACCAAGAAGCAAAATTCATAGAAGAAGTCATTCAAGAAGGAGAAGGGAAGCAAATAAGGAAGAGATACGATCGCACCAGATTTCTCAGTGCCCTTAAGGCTGAGAGGTACGAAAACTTCTTTCAAAATCACATTGTGGTTTGTGAACGAGATGTAGTAATCGCTAATTTTACTGAGTTGGGTTTGTTGGGAGAGATGGAGAGAAGGGAATGGGTGTGGCATTTGAGAAATGGCGGAGACACTGTTGTTGAGCTGGTGAGGGAGTTCTAATCCAACACCGAGATAATCAACGGTGCAATCCGAACTTATGTTCGAGGCACCCACATCGATGTGGATAAGGCATGTCTTTTAGAGGTAAGAAAAGACGTGCCTCGGGTACAAAACCCAACGTACTTACCCAAGAAAATGTGGTGTTGAATGTGATTGGAAAAGAATTGACAGGACAGGCTGATTTTTCATAGGGAGGGAGAAAATTTTTGAAACAAGGAGAGCTTCTGAACAAGTACAAGATGTTTAATTTGATTGCGGTGGCGAACCTAGCGCCAATAGGAAGAGAAAATGAGATTTTGCCTGAGTTGGCACGATTGTTCTATGCACTAGGGCACGGGCATAGCATCGACCTCCCCTTGATGGTTTTGAATGAGATGAAGAAGGGGTGCGACGCAAAGAGGAGTTCAATCCCATTCGGCACACTTGTGACTGAAATTTACACCGATAATGGAGTGAGGGTGAGGCCAAAAATGAACATCCAAAAGCCAATGGGACCACGGAACAAAGGGTCGTTCAAAAGAAGCTTAGGACATAGTGGTGCCGCGGTGGCTAGGCAAGAAGTGCCCCCTCCTTAAGGAATCGATGAGGCGCAGGAGGAGTTGGACGCCGAAGAAGAGAGAAAGATGGAGACATAGAGAGAGTAGCCTGATCAAGCAAGCCCTAGCATGACCAGCCGACGATCTCTACGGGACATCATGCTTAGCATTGCAGCTAAGCAGGATGAGATCCGGAGGCTTTTTAGGGGTGGAGCTGGTGGTGCTAGTGGAGCTGGTGGAGATGATTGATTATTTATGTTCAAGTGGACAACTTTGTATTCCCTATTGACTTCATCGTCTTAGATACTCAGCCAGCACAATATTCAGAGAATCCAATTCCTGTTATTCTTGGTCGACCCTTCCTAGCAACTTCAAATGCACTAATCAATTGCAGGAATGGGGTCATGAAATTAACCTTTGTAAATATGACACTTGAGATGAATAATTTCAATGTTGCCAAACACCTAGGAGAGGACAGAGAAGAAAGAGAAATAAATTCCAGTAAGTCTACTTTCCAGGACCATCTCAACAACACATTATGTGAAATTTCCACTGAAATTTCTTTATCATAATCCATTACATCTGAAACCATGGATGATGATCCAAAGAATTGTCCAATTCATGCTGTTAATACATGGGCCCCCAAATTCGAGGAACTTTCACCAAGTGGCACAAAGCCACTCTCATCAAGTGGCAAGTCACCGAAGCCTGAATTGAAACCTCTCCCATCTGACCTCAAATATGCATTCATAGAGAAGAACGAGTCATTCCTAGTGGTATTTTGTCTAAGCTCACAGACTTGCAAAAGTCTAAACTAATTGAAGTGCTTAAAAGCCACAAAAGCACCATTGGGTGGACCATTGCTGACTTGAAAGGTATAAGCCCGTTAATCTACAATCATGTCATATACCTTGAAGAGGACTCAAAACCCTCTCATGAAATGCAGCAACGACTGAACCCTCACATAAAGGAAGTCATAAAGGCATAAGTGTTAAAACTCTTAGATGCCGGAATAATGTTCCCCATCTCTGATAGCAAATGGGTTAGTCCAACCAAAGTTGTGCCTAAAAAGTCTGGAGTCACAGTGGTTAAAAATGATGTAAATGAACTGGTACCAACTAGAGTCGTCACAGGATGGCAGATGTGTATTGATTACCGAAAATTCAATTTGGTGACTAGAAAAGACCACTTCCCTCTTCCCTTTCTTGACCAGGTTCTAGAGAGGTTTGCAATTTCTTTTGGGAAGATTCGTACGTATTTAAGTACTGTAAGGATCAAATCATAAGACATTGCATCCCTGCTCAAGAAAGCAAACAGGTAATAGCATTTTGTCATTTTGAAGCATGTGGTGGCCATTTTTCATCCAAATAACCGCTGCAAAAATACTGCAGTGTGGATTTTACTGGCCCACACTTTTCAAAGATGTTCATGTTTTTTGTTCAAATTGCGATAGATCTCAAAGGTTGGAAAATATTTCAAGGAGAAACATTATTCCTCTAAACCCCATTCTGACAATTGAAATAATTGACTGTTGAGGCATTGATTTTATAAGACCATTTCTCCCTTCCTTTGGCTATCTATACATGTTGGTAGCCGTACACTATGTATCCAAACGAGTTGACGCAATTCCATGTCGGAATAATGATCATCAAACGGTGATCAAGTTTTTAAAAGAAATATTTTATCCCAATTTGGAATCCCAAAATCCATCATAAGTGATGGAGGTGCTCACTTTTGTAATCGACCTTTCTGGAATCTGATGAAAAAATATTTATTTTTTCACAAAATTGTAACTCCATACCATCCACAAACCAACCAGTGGACAGGCTGAATGAGCTAATCGGGAGATCAAACTAATTTTAGAAGAAATGGTAAATTCAGACTGCAAAGATTGGTCGTCAAGACTAACTGATGCACTCTGGGCGTATTGTACTACTTTTAAAACAATTTTGGGCATGTCTCCTTACCGATTAGTCTATGGAAAGCCTTGTCACCTACCTGTGGAATTGGAACATAGGGCATACTAGGCTATTAAGGCAGTGAACTTGGACATGGACAAAGCTGGACTAGCAAGAAAACTTCAGATTAATGAATTAGAGTAATTAAGAAATGAAGCATATGAAAATGCTAAGATTGCAAAATCCAGGATGAAAATTTTTCATGATAAGAATATAGTGTGAAAGTCTTTCTTGATCCAAAAGTTATACTTTTCAATTCAAGACTCTGCCTTTTTCTTGGAAAGTTGAAATCAAGATGGACTGGACCTTACATTGTCAAAAAAATGTTTGAACATGGGGCAGTGGAAGTGGAGAACCCATCAAACAGTAATATATTTACCGTCAATGGTCAGAGATTGAAACCCTTTGTGTAGGACTTGTCAAAAATGTGGAGACCATTGTTTTAATGGGTCCAGAACAGCACTTCGAGAAAGCCACCTACCGACACAAAAAAGGGTCGGGTCAGGGAGAACCTGGTCCAACCCGAACCATACCACCGCCTTTATAAGGCCCCACCCCATTTTCCTCCCTTTCCATGTACCTCGATCCCTTTCTCCTTTCCTTTCTTTTCTTTCTTTTCTTTCTTCTTCTTCTGCTGCTTTTCTTCTTCTTCTTCGTTGTTATGATACTCTAGAATCATAACCCATCTCCCAACAACACCATAACCATACTAACGGAAGATCCCATCCTTTTATCTCATAATCTGTGTGTGTTTACTTTATTTGTACATGGCTATGCTTATTCTGTCTGCACTCAGAATCAAGGGTTATCATTCTAACCCCATTCTGCAAGGAGATGGTTGATTTGTGTATTTTGCTTGTAGGTTTTGGCTAATGAACAAGATCTCTACCGTTCAACCTCATCTCCAAAGCTCACCTAATCGGTAAATTCAAAACATTAGGGACAATGTTCAGTTTAGGTTGGGGGAAGAACTACAGCTTATATGAGCCTGGGCTTGTTAGGAAATATTTAAATTTCTGTTGTTGTTGTTGCTATTCTTGACCAGATTATGGTTCATAGTTTGATTACCATGTTTTATATTTTGATGATTATGTTTGTGGGTCATCTCTGATCATCTTTATGATTGGCCGACATTAAAGAACCAGATAGTGAGTCTTAGTAGTATAAAAAACATAAATGTTAAACTTTTTGGGTTTAGTTTAGGACTTCTACGCACATTTCCTTATGATGTGCACATTGTGACCACGAGACAAGCAGGATGGGTACGAAAGAATGAGATCTGAGAACCACATGCAAAACCCCTGTGCAGCCGAAGTACCTATGCCAAACTCTGTCGTGCCAAAAGACTTGGTGTCTGTAAACAATGTGTTAGATACTTTCATGAGAAAATATATAATCAGTGTTTTGAACCAATTTTTGTTCGAGCGCTCGATTGATTAGACTGGATAGTGAATGGGCAGACTAAGGATTATCCTGGCATGCCATCCTATTCCGGAACATTGCTTAACCAGTTTGTGAGACAAGAAAGTTAGAGAGTTACTGGTTGTTCAGATGGCATGGAGACAGATAAAGACTCGGATTAGAATAGTTGGGATGAAAGCCAAGGGTCCGAATTTCATGTTAAAAAAAAAATCCTTTTGTTTTGTACAAACTCTTTTGACTTAAATGAAAAACATAGGCCGAGTAAGGAATGTCCCAAAATACCAACCTGGAGCGTGGGTAGGGATCTATCCTGAGACACCATGAACTTTTGGTTCAAACTTTAATAATTTGCCCTATGTTGTTTTGCATAATGTAGTGTAGAAAATTTTTGAAAATTATCTGAGTTTTGATTCAACGTTCAAACGCCAAGTGACGTTCGAACGTAGCTTGCTTACAATATTCAGCCTCTGATGATGTCTGTGATGGAAACAAAACTATTGGGAGTTCACAACGTTCGAACATCATTAACATTCGAATGATATTTTAAAATCCTTCATACAATGTTCAAACGAAAATCACATTCGAACGTTCTTCCTCAGACTATAAATACCTATGTCGTCTTCCTCAATTGAAACATTCCAAAAAAATCCAAAATCCTCTAAACCCTAGGATCCATTTTCACTCCCCCAGCCCTCAACACTCCACTCATTCCTCATTTCCACCACAAATCAGCCACCCAGAAGCTTTTTCACATTAAAAATCCCCAATTTTCACCAAATAACCAAGACTTTTCACCACCTCTTAAGCTAAAAACCGAGAACAGCACAATGCCTAGGGTTAAGCTCCCTGCCAGGCGCACTCCACCAGTAAACCAAGAACCAAACTTCGTAGAAGAAGTCATTCAAGAAGGAGAAGGGAAGCAAAAAAGGAAGAGATACGATCGCACCAGATTTCCCAGTGCCCTCAAAGTTGAGAGGTATGAAAACTTCTTTCAAAATCATGTTGTAGTTTGTGAATGAGATGTAGTAATCGCTGATTTTGCTGAGTTGGGTTTGTTGGAATAGATGGAGAGAAGGGAATGGGTGTGGCATTTGAGAAATGGCAGAGACGCTATTGTTGAGTTGGTGAGGGAGTTCTACTCCAATGCCAAGATTATCAACGGTGCAATCCGAACATATGTTCGAGGCACCCACATCGATGTGGATGAGGCATGTCTTTTAGAGGTAAAAAAAAGACATGCCTTGGGTACAAAACCCAACATACCCGCCCAAGAAAAATGTGGTGTTGAATGTGGTTGGAAGAGAGTTGACAGAGAAGACTATTTTTTCACGGGGAGGGAGAAAATTTTTGAAACAAGGAGAGCTTACTAACAAGTACAAGATGCTTAATTTGATTGCGGTGGCAAACCTAGCGCCAATAGGAAGAAAAAAATGAGTTTTTGCCCGAGTTGGTACGATTGCTTTATGCACTAGGGAAAGCGCATAGCATCGACCTCCCCCCGATAGTTTTGAATGAGATGAAGAAGGGGTGTGACGCAAAGAGGAGTGCACTCCCATTTGGTACACTTGTGATTGAAATTTGCACCGACAATGGAGTGAGGGTGAGGGCGAAAATGAACATCCAAAAGCCAATGGGGCCACTGAACAAAGGGTCATTGAAAAGGAGCTTAAGACATAGTGGTGCCGCGGTGGCTAAGCAAGAAGTGCGCCCTCCTCAAGGAATCGATGAGGTGCAGGAGGAGTTGAACGCCGAAGAAGAGAGAGAGATTGAGAGAGAGAGAGAACAACCAGATCAAGTAGGCTCCGACACAACCACTCGACGATCTCTATGGGACATCGTGCGTAGCATTGAAGCTAAGCAAGATGAGATCCAGAGGCTTTGGAGGGGTGGAGCTGGAGAAGAGGATTGATGATTTCTGTTATGAATTATTTGTTGTTTGTTTATTCTTCTTTGAATATTTTTTGGGAGATTTATGTACTGTTGTAGAGGGTTTTCTTCTTGATAATTCTTGTGGAAGTTTTGTGATTATTGTGGACACTTGTATATGCTTTTTTTTTTTTTTTGAGTTGATTGTGGATAGTGGAAGTTATGATTTGAATGGATGAATTGCACCATTGACATTATTGTAAACAAGCACTCAAATTCTTGTTAATAACGAAACACATGAGGATGTTATGATTACTTGTGAAAATGACTAAGCACATGATTAGTTTGACACCTCAACTTAGCACCCACGACATAAAACCTCAATTGTTTTGGAACATCGATGCTATATTTATGCTTAAATTGTCAAATGTACATAAGTATTTGTTATTGTTAAAGTACAAGGTGATCAGACTAGAGAACGGAATCATTATATAACTAACATTCCTTGAAACACCCAACATAATCAGTGGAGATGACAAAGAAAACCATGGTAAGTGTTGAGCTTTACAATGCGTTTTGAAAGGATATCAACAATTACTCAAAATAAGCTCTTTCACTTCTGATCTCTTTCAATAATCTCATTAAACTTGCTTTGATTAATGCAACTAAAGTGATCTATTTTTCATAACCCACAGGGAACTTTTGCATACATATATATGCACATACTTGAAAAAGGATCTTAGGCCATATTTGGATCGACTTTGAGCCTTAGCTAATTCTTTTACAAAATTTTATCCCTAGTCAGCCATGCTTGAGCCTCAAATAAATGAATTCTTTTTCGCTCGTGTGTTGACCAAAGCCACAAAAGTGCACATTTACCATACCTTGCTATCGAATTTCTTGCACCCTCTTGCAAATCAATATGAAAAGAAAAAGGCAAGAAAAATAGTAACGACAATGGTGGCTACTATTCAATATAAGGAAAATCAGTGGAAGCAGCCAAAAGAGAAAAGACACTGTGAGACAAGGAATTGCCAAGAAAGTGAAAAATTGGAAAAATGAAAGAAATAAATCCCATTCCTAGGCAAAATATCAAGAAAGTTAGAAAGAGGTGCAACACTACATAAAAAGATAGTCTTTGATCACCATTGACGTTATTTCATTAGCCACTGACCTCTGGCCACATTACAACCTACAAAAAGCCCTAGGTGATCTCAAGTGTGATGCATATGTGTATTATCTACTATAAGTGGGGTGTGTTAACTAGAATCTCTCTATTTGCATCAATATTCATTCATGAGATTATCCCAAGGTTAAAACTGATTTGCTCAAAACTTCACTCTTGTACTAATGATGCCTGAGATTTTTTGACTAGCCATCTTCTGATCACATGCCACCTTTGAGAGATATGTCACTATACTCAGAGCAATTTGTTTTGCTGAGAGCATTGCTAGAGAGACTTGTGTAATCAAAGCTATCCACGCAAGCTGGAAAAAGGCAATGACTGTTATATACCAATTCTTGTTTCAAGTATGACCAGCTTACTACTCAGAGAATCTCAAATGCTAATGCGACAGGTGCTAAATTTTGTATATAGTAAGTACCAATGGAAGGAAAATGTAGGTGATAAGTCACAATTAAGGGTTGAGTGTCCCAACGACCATAATGCTAATTCATTTTTTTTAGCAATCTCACATATACATTTGTTTGACTGAAGTTTGGGGGTAGCTTCACTGAAAACCCTCACGAGATAACACTCATCCACTTGGATAAACCTAGCGGTTCAACGGCTTGTTGCATAAGCTAAATGCAAAAGGATGACCCATGAAAAAGGCATTAGGAATAAATTTACCTTTCATTGTCATTCTATTACTAGAGACTAGCAATATTTAGGTTGGGGGTGTGATTCGTGCATAAAGTTAATAAATTTTACTATGCCTTTTGTGGACTAATTGTGCTTTGATGGAGTTTAAGTAATGACATTTCAGGTCCTAAAGTGAACAAAGGCTCAACTACAACAAAAATCACACTTGAATGTAACACCAACACAAAAGGGAACAAAAATGCAGAAGCTTGGAATAAAGCAAGAACGTTCGAACATCCACCCACGTTTGAACATCCTTTGAAACCCTGCCAAGACCAGCTGCTGAGACATGGTGTGTTGCAGTCAACAAAAAGAAAAGAAAGAAGAACTAAAAGTACTTGAGTACAATGTTTGAACGTCACTCCACATTTGAACATTGTCTAGTGTGACTAAGGAGTTGCTGAGTGTACAGTCAAGGATGTTCAAGGCGTATGGAAGTGACAAAGTCAGTGACCACATGTCACTTGAGTGGAAGAAATCAACCGTTATCTGACATTCGAACACCCTCAAAGCAAAGACACAGACAACATTTGAACGTCATCCCACGTTTGAACATCCTTGAAGAAAAGGCAAACTTAACATTCAAATGCCAAATCACGTTCGAACGTCCCCCTGCAGACTGCCTACAGAATAGTTGATTCCCATTGGCGACAAACACTATTCACTCATTCTCACTTATATCCTACCCCCTCTTCCCCTTCCTTGCCTATAAATACTCCCTTTTTGGGAGCTTAAAGGGCATTCTTCCTCTTGAAGACAAAGGAGGGAGCAATCTTTATGCTTGTAAAGTAAAGAGTGTTTTAGTAATCTAGTTCTTGAAGATTTCATGTTTAGGCTTTCATTTTCCATTTATATCAACCATGATGGAGGCTTAGACTCCCCTTGTAGTTGTACTTGCTTTTATTTGCAAAGTATCAACAGAGGTAGTTCATCTTTGGGTTGTGGTTGAAACCCTCCAAAAGCAACTAGCTTTCTTATACTTTTATTGGTCATGTATTTCACTTCCATTGCTTGAGCATCCTTCTTTCTTAGAAGAGTGAAACTCTTCCACTCTTGTAGAGCTTTACCAAAGCCGTGAATGGTTGAAAGTGATTCACTTATTCTTCATTGAACAAAAGCTTTGTTTAGTTTGCTTTAGTTAGTAGCATCTCTACTTAGAGGGATGAGTAGCACTCACTTTTCTAGCTTTGCCAAGGCCATGAAAAGTGAGTAGTTCCTCATTCACTCTTTAGTAAGAGGTAATAAATATGTAAAGATTATCCGAAAGTTATGTTTGTGCAACTTTTTCATGCTTTAAAGGTTTATACTCCACCTTTTTATTGGGCGATTGAATGTACCTATCAAAGATTGAGGTCCTTTGTATAACCTAGGGCTCCATCTATGATACGGATGACTGCTGCATAGAAAAATCCATTTGTTCAATGCAAGTACCCCGGCTAGCTCTTCATGACAATCTTTCAATCCCCACTATCAATGCACTTTATTCAAAGAATGGATCATTAATGTCATGGTTGGATGCCTTGTAGAAACACTTGCTTATTTGTAGACGGGTTAAGTCTCGACACAGACAATTCTTGTGAACTTCCAGAAAGGCATCAGAATCATGTGCTTAATTCTTATAGTCCATCTTTATCTTTCAATTAACTTGCTGTTGACAGAGGAGTTAATTGAGTTATAAAGCACAAACATAACAAAATGGATACTCTATTACACGTCCTGATCCTTGACCTAAAGGGTGGCTGTTTCATTTTGAGAATCTTATATTTTGTCTAGAAAACTCTTGAAAAGAATCTTCTATTCTATTCAAGAAATCCTCACCATTCCTAAAACTCAAAATTTCCAAGTTACTTGGTCTTTATTATTGCTTACTTCAGAAATACCAATCATAGTTCCATGTGGATTCAACTTCAGACTTCACTGGATTATTACTACAACTTGACCGCCTGCACTTGGCTGTACACATTTCGGCTCAAGTTAGGTAACTCCTCGAATGTAGGGATCCACCTTTCCACCCCTGTCAACTCTTCAACCCCTTCTTGCTCATCAAATTCCTCAAGATCCACAATTTCTTCTTCTTTCAATTTTAACTTCTCCTCTAGCTCCAAGTGCTCTTCAACCAATATGTCGACTCTATTGACCGCACTTACTTCCTCATTATCACCCAGTTGCTTTGCCAAGTTGAATACATTGAGATCTATTGTCATATTCCCAAATTCCAACTTCATTAGACCGTTCCTACAATTTATTACGGCATTAGATGTAGCAAGGAAGGGTCTTCCAAGTATTACGAGAATTTGAGAGCTAAGGTTTGCAACAGGGTGTGTATCAAGCACAATGAAATCAAAAGGGAAATAAAATTTATCAATTTGAACTAAGACATCCTAAAATACTCCCCTTGGTTTACGAATGCTACAATCCGCCAATTGAAGCATGATTGAGGTGGGCTTCAACTCCTCAAGCTAAAGCTGTTGATACACTGAGTAAGGAAGAAGATTCATAGTTGCCCCCAAATAGAGGAGTTCTTGCTCCACTCAACAATGTCCAATGGTGATGGCAATGGTTGGATAGCCAGGGTCTTTGAATTTTGGAGGAGTGTTGGTCCTCAATATTGAGCTCACTTGTTCTATGAGGAATGCCTTCTTGTGGATGTTCAATCTCCGTTTCACCATGCATATATCCTTCAAAAGTTTAGCACAAGATGGGATTTGCTTGATGGCGTCGAGGAGTGAAATGTTAATCTTCACCTTCTTAAACATTTCTAAAATATCAGCATAATTAGCCACCTTGATAGGTGACTTCAACCGACTTGGGAAAGGGGCAGGCATGGGAGGAATAATCACACAATCATCAATTAATTTTTCTTTCTCAACTACCTGTGCCTCTTTTTCACACACCAAGGTTTCTTTTCCTTTTGGCAATGTGGTCTTAGGTGAGGCCATTGGCAAAATGGTTTTTTCAATTTCTTTGCCACTACGAAGGGTGGTGACAGCCTTAAGTTGCTCACACCTCTCTCTCGAAGGCTCTGATGACTCAATAGCGTGTTGACCCCTAGGGTTCTCTTGTGATTGAGTGGGGAACTTCCCCTTTTCTTGTTGAGATGCCCCTAAGGAGTTTGTCAACTTTGTGATTTGGGCTCTTATATCATTGATGGCTCTGGCATTGTGAGTCTATCAACTTTGTGAGTTAGGCTCTTACGGCGGTTTGGCGTTGAATGGAGGAATGGACCATGTCCTCCAAATTTCTTTTGTGAGCAGGTTGGTATGTGGATGGATTGGATGGTCCTTGAGAAAAATTGTCATAGTGGATTTGAAGAAAAATTTTGTGCTGGCGGGTTTGACTAATACCCTTATGGATTGGTCCTTGGGTATTGTGAGCAAGATACTTGCCCTTACCCATGGTATTGGTTTTGCTTGAAAGGCATGGGAGATGAATATGCACTTCACCCGTGAGGAATGGGGTTCTCATTTCTCCAAATTGAAATTTTAGTGATTAGTCCACCCTGGATTGTAGGTGTTCGAATTGGGAGAAAATGATTGCCTTGGCTGGTGGAATGCATGGACTTGTTCATGATATGCTTCCTTAAGGGCTGGAATGTTAGGACATTTTGATGTGGAATGCTCTACACTCTTACAGATTACACATCCCTCCACAATGTTAGAAACATTAGACACTTCATGTCTCCAATTAACTTCAAGACTCTCAACTTTCCTTGACAGTTTAGCAATTTTTGAAAGTAAGTCTTCTCGGTCTCTCAAATCATATACCCCTCCCCCTTGCGGTTGACTACTACCCAAGGGTGTCCTAGGTGCATCATTGGGATCCCTAATGTCCCAAGATTGTGCATTTGGGACCAGTGTACTAAAGTAGTCCAGGGCCTCATCAGGGTCTTTGTTCAAGAACTCGCCATTGCACATCATGTCAATGAATTGTCTATGGCATGGTGTGATTCCTTCATAGAAGAAACTTACCAGTTGCCATGATTCAAAGCCATGGTATGGAATGGATTGTAGCAAATCCTTGTAGCAATCCCAGCATTGATAAAATTGCTCATTGGGCTTCTTAAAAAGATTTTGAATTTCCTTTTTTAAAGCAGTGGTTCTATGAACGGAAAAAATTTTGTTCAAAAATTCAGAGAGCATTTGCGCTCAAGAGGTAATGGATCAAGGTCGCAAGGCATACAACCATGATTTGGCTTTATCACTAATGGGAGAAAGGAAACAATTTTAGTCGAGCTATGTCCTCCATAGCATAGTTAGCATTGAAGGTTGCAACTAGATCCTCAAATTCCCTTATGTGCAAGTAGGAATTTTCCTTTTCAATCCCATGGAATGTAGGAAGTAGTTGCAACATCCCTGGCTTAACTTAGAAAAGATGAGCTTGGATCGGTAAATCGATGCAAGAGGGTGTGGTGCTACAGGTTAGTTGAAGGGAATCCCTCATAGACCTCGTCTGAGGTTCCATTGGGAAGTTATTCCCTTCATTTATAGGAGGGGGAATTTGCATTCGTGGATTAGGCATTCTAGGTTCGGAACTCCCCCACCCCTCGAAACATTTGGCATTCTAGGTTCGGGCACTCCCCCACCCCTTTGAGCATTTTGATTGGCATCAAGATTATCAAAATTATCACCCGCATCCTTGGTTGGGTTTTGGTCAATATTCATGTCAGGGTCTAAGGGTTGTCTAACTAATCGATATTGTTCGTCCCTTTCCCACATGCAGTAAACTATCTACAAATCAAATTATACACAAACGAGGATATATATACATGGAACAACGTATCTCAGCCCATGATGATGATCACGGGACTTACCTCCATCGTCCGGAAATCACCTTCTCGATTTGACACTTGCCTTCCTCGGCAACGGTGCCAAAAATGCTTGACAAAATTCCTTGTAGTTTTCTAACCTCTAAACATCACCTTTTTGCATGTATAGTTTATGGATGAAGGGGAGTGTCACTCTCCTATGGGTGATGTCAAAAGAAAGGGCAGGGAGATGGGGTAAAATGAAATGACGACAATGTTATGTGTAAATGCACAAAAAATATGTGTGTGTACAAAAGTGCTCCCCAAGTGTAAGGAGACTTTCGCAGATCGTGTTTTATTTGGTGGTATTCCAGGTCGTTTCAACGGGGAAGGGAGTAAACCGAGGGGAAGGTGATTTTGAAAAAGAGAAAGTGTAAAATCTTTGGTTGTTGGAAGTTGTTTGGTGAAGTTTTTTTTATGCTAATAAAATGAGAAACAAATGTTGGCAAATCCAAGAGGTCAGTCCAATAGTAATACCATCTCAACTCGAAACCCTCCTCCAATAGAGCATTAATGAACAATTGATTCATGAAAAGCTAGGGATAAAATTGGTGAGTATCTAAACATAATTCGTGACTAGGCCTATGGAATATCAAAGACTCACCAAGTTATCCACCCTCAACCTAGTCAAACCAAGCCATTGGACTCTAAAAGAAGGGAGGAGAATGAGTTGAAATGGTATACCCAAGAGAAGGTTCCCCTTGTTTTGCCAACTAAGAGATTTAGCTACTCACGCTTAAAATGAAATTGATGATGTAATGAAAATCCATTGCAAATAATGAAGTTCTAGAACAACTAGATACTAGAAAACATAAGCTATAAGAGAATATATTGAATACCCATTTGACAACTAAGAAAATGAAGAAGTTTGATACATTAATGGTGAAAGCTTAAAAGAGCATTAACTTGCATTGAACTTTAAAGGACACAACATTAATGGCATTAAATGAAGTTCTAAGGAGTCGTACCAGATATTACAAGACAATGTATTGAAAGAAATGCAAAAATCTCAATTTTCTCTCACTCGACACTATTCATCATCTTCTCCCAGACCTTCTCTCTCTAGCTCTCTGTGTAATGTAGCATCCTCAACCAAATGAAGTATTTCCTGCCAAAAAAGTGCATGGAATGATGCCCTAGACTCCAGAAGTGACCTCCATCTGTATGGATGTAGGAGGAATGGCCTGGACAGAGGGGTTGCAGAGCTTGTCTGCACACCCAACTCCTCTTTTCTTCTCTCTCCTCACTGATGGCCAAGTTTCCAAAAGTCCAAGGTAGGTGTCTCAAATGGTGTTCTGAGTGTTAGGCGTGTCAGAGAGTTGTTGGAGGATGTCTTGGTGGGACCCTCAAAGTAGCAGATATGAGTTGTAGAGCATTTGGGCAGATCAGGCAAAGCGTGCCAGTACGACGAACTCCAGTAGCCTCAGCAAACCGATACGTGTACCGGTACGGTTTGGCTGGTTTTCTGATTTGCTGATTTCCTCCTCTCCTGAGCTGTGCTGAGCTGTCCGCCAAAATTCACACTTGCTGAACTTTGCGTACAACTGATAATCTCTCAACATCTGGAGAATGATCCTCAAGTGACCCTCATGCTCCTCTTCAGACTTGGAGTAGATCAAAATGTCGTCAACAAAGACTACAACAAACTAATCTAGGTAAGGCTGAAACACCCTATGCATGAGATCCATGAATGCCGTTGAAGCATTCGTCAATCCGAATGGCATTATTGTGAACTCAAAATGCCTATACTGCGTCCTAAACACTGTATTTGGGATATCCATCTCCCTAACCCTCAACTGATGGTAACCGGTACAAAAATCTATCTTGGAGTAGACTAGTGCCCCACTTAGTTGATCAAATAAGTCATCAATCCTCGACAAAAGGTACCTATTCTTGATAGTGACCCGGTTCAACTGTCGATAATCTATAAATAATCGAAGGGCCTTGTCCTTCTTCTTGGCAAACAAGACCGGAGCACCCCAAGGTGAAGTGCTTGGTCTAATGAAGCCCCTTGTCCAATAATTCTTGCAACTCAACTGGTGCCATCCTATGTAGAGTCATAGAGATGGGCGACGTACTCGAATGCAACTCAATGTTGAAGTCTACATCCCTATGTGGAGACAATCCCGGTAGTTCATCTTGAAAAACATCCTCATACTCACATAAAACCTGAGGTAGACACAAACCCTGTCTCACCTCGTCCTATAGGGTAAGGCTTACTAGCCAACCCATCAACTGTCTGTGCCATCTAGAGTCATACACGGCTTGGGATAAAGCATCATGTTTTTCCCCTGGAACTTAAAATAGACACCATTAGGTATGCAAGCAGTGACCCCTCTTCCTATCACAATCAATGACGACCGGATATGCTGCCAACCAATCCATCCCAATAATTACATCAAACTTTGACATGTCCATGACCCTAAGGTCCACGGTTAGTAGAATTCCTGAGATCTCTAACTCACAGTCTCAACATATATGATCAACTCTCACCATAGCTCCTTGGGGAGAACTCACATGCAGTGGCTTTTCCAAGGTCTCAACCTCTAAGCCCAAGCCTTCCACACATGATGCATTAATAAATAAATGTGATGCACCGGAATCAGATAACACTCTGGCCCATACGTGAGAGAGTAGGAATGTACCCTATATCACTGGTGGATCTGCCGGCTCAGTCTGTGGCACCATGGTGTAGACACGTCCCTGGGTTCCTAAAGTCCCGGCTTATGAGCCCTGGCCTTAACCTTCACCCATACCCTGGCCCATCTGGCCTGATTACAGAGTTATTGCACGAGAAGTAGTAGAGCCTTGTGTAGTACCCTGGAACTGATACTGGCTCCCTTGTCCCATGGTGGGATAGGGAGAAATGTATTGATTCTCTGGTTGCCCCACCAAAGTCTGGGACTGAGATGTCCCATAGCTTTTGGATCCTTGATTCTGAGGACAATCCCGCCTCATATGCCCCGGTTGATTGCAATGATAACAAGTCCTTTGGCCTACCTGATAGCACAATCTCTGATTTCTCCCACCTTGTGAGGGTTGACCTTGGCCTTGGCCTTAATAGTCACGGCCCTGTCCCTGGTATCCTTAAGAAGTACAAGTCCTCTTCTTCTTCCCCGAGCTAGAAGAAGAGGATTGACCCTCCTTCTTCTTATCTTTAACACCTGCTTCCCGGATGTTCTGAGCATCGTTTACCTCTCTGTCAATGGCCATAGCAGTCGTGACCATAGAGTCCGAGCCTTGTAGAAGAAGACCCACAATTTTACCTTGAATGGACAACTTGAAACCATCCTCAAACTTCCTCACCTTGGCCACATTTGTAGCCACATAATCGTCGCCAATACGTGCTAATTCTATGAACTTAGCCACGTATTCCATCATTGACATCGTTCCTTGTCTCAAGTCTAAAAAACTCTCGGGCCTTTGCATGTCTTGTGGCGTTGAGAAGTGCTTTCCCATGGAAAGCTCTTTGAACTCTACCCAAGTTATAGCCTCCAAATTCTTGGAGTCCTTCACCCAATCCCACCACAATTAGGGTTCCCCCTCTAGCTAGAATGTTGCTAGGGTTATGTTGGTGGCATTGGAGGTGATCTCCGTAGCCCTTAACACCTTATCGACTTGCCAGAACCAATTGTAAGCCACCATAGGATCCAACCCTCCCATGAAGATCGGAGGCTGATGTGTCTTGAACTTCTAGAGGTTGTTTGAGCCTCCTTGTCCTCCACTTCCACCAGTCTGTCCAATGGTGGCAGCCATAGCACTAGCCTGTGGTATGGTAGTAGCCGCCGTACCAATAGCCTCCACTAAGGCTTGTTGGTCAGAAGCCGGTGGTGGTTGGTTATTGTTCTGTCCACTCCGACGTTCCCTTCCTCTAGTTGCCATCTACACACATGCCAGATGACAATAGAATATTCACATAACATCCCAAGGTAGGGATTAAAACTTGAAACATTGAGATTTATGTCCTTGTTTCCCTAGTACAGTCTATGCCACCCATTAGTAAACATTCGTACAATAAACCATCCCGTTTATTCTTGTTCCAACCCCTAAGGTTATGTTTTCGAACCCTAGTGTCCCCTTTTCATATACATTTTACCATGTATATTATTCACATAGCACTTAATCATGTAACAAAATGTAAGCACATAAGATGAAATGTACGATGCATGCAATGGTCTAAACTCAATGCCCATCAAACCCTAGGTAATCCTTATACCTTGGCTCTGACACCAAGTTGTGATGTCCCTAAAGCCCGGGGGTCCCCTTGACAACCCGTCAACCTATGGAAATGCCCCTGAGTGCCGCTTGATCCGACATCACACTAATATTATTCCCTTTTTACTGAAATTTTTCATTACACGAAACACTTGTGTTCCATTAATCATTTAATGCTATAAAGGTTCTATGTACCCCAATATATCTCATTTAAGGTCCATTTGTATCATTGAAACTAAAGGATGCATAGCCTAAGACCTTGGAAGAAAAATAAAAAAAAATTTCAAAATCTGCCAAAGTGTACAGGTACGCGTGGCTCACTGGACCTCACCGTACCGGTACGCGTACTGGTACGCTGAGTCTATCTTTCCCTGTTTCATCAGTTTTCAATTTTCAATCCAATCAAAACCTTTCCAAATTTATCCAATCATATATAAGGATATTTTCTACATTATAAATGATTCAAGTTGTGACGCCCCTAAAATCTGGGGGTCCTGTTGACAACTCGTCAACCCATGAAAATGCCCGTGAGTGCCGCTTCATTCGACATCACGCTAATATTATTCCCTTTTTACCGAAAATTTTCATTACATGAAACATCTGTATTCCATTAATCATTTAACGCTATCGAGGTTCTATATACCCCAATATATCTCATTTAAGATCCATTTGTATCATTGGAACTAAAGGCATAGCCCAAGACCCTAGAAGAAAATTAAAAAAAATTTCAAAATCTGCCAAAGTGTACCGGTACGCATGGCTCACTAGACCTCACCATACCGGTACACTGAACTCTCTGGACCTCGCCGTACCGGTACACTGAGTCCATCTTTCCCTGTTTCATCAGTTTTTGATTTCCAATCCAATCAAAACCTTTCCAAATTTATCCCAAACATGTATGAAGATATTTTCTACATTATACATGATTCATACAAGTCTTTTACAACCCATTTCATACACTTTACATGTCAAATGGAATTAAAGAAAATTTTTTACATAAAACTTGGTTCAAAAGCCATAACCCGGCTCTTCTTCACTCTCGAGGCCCCGAATGTGTGTCATCCACCAGAATATGCCTCGTACCTGAAATGTTTCCCATATATTGTGAGCCAACGCCCAGTAAAATATTTCCTACAGAGGCTACTCCCCACCTAAGTGCATATGAATGTATACATGCATCAACACACAACCAATATCCATTTCAATACAAGAATATGCAATTCATGTTGGAATCTATCATGTCATGCCATGAATGAGATGAGACTCACTCAAGCACATAAACCCCGAGCCCTCATCGGCTCTCACCAAACTATACAATGCAGGTGTAAAACCTTTATCATTGATGAAATACATCCAATGATCATTTTTAAAACACCAACTATATATTTCTAAAACCACTTCATTTATGGATGTTTCCCATCAAATGAAATCTTTGTATTACAAAATCATGTGTCTTTGTTGGATATCGGATTCCAGAATCACACTGACTGGCTCCATACGCCATTACACTTTTCTAAAATTTCACCATAGAGAAATGTATGAACCAAGTAGCCGGGCCTTTCACCCAAGGGAGTGTCTAGCCCTTCTTGCTATACCCGACACAAGTTTTTCACATATGAAACCGTGTAACTCAATGGGATATTCAACCCTACTTTCTTGAGCCCACCCATCAAACACCAAATATGGTGATTAATCCAACCATGCACACACACACCCATACTCATGGCCATGGATGCGTATTCCCCGTACAAATGCAATGTAGTGCACCATTGCAATGTCTAAGTCATACTCAATATGCAATGTATGCCAATGAGGAATTTAAACCACATGTCTATATGTTCCATGGCAATTCATATCATAAGCATATAAGTTCCATAAATCATTACAATGTCAATATCTCAATGAGCACATATTAACATTTATTTCCAACACATTTTCTAAGCATATTATACATCATTATGTCATAACAACTTGATTCACACATAGGCATTTTGGTAAACACCTTTAAGGTAACAATTCATGTTATCACACAAGAATTTCCACCTCATTCCAAAGCATAATATAAAATATATAGGATGCCCAAAATATCAAATTCCAAGGAAACCACACAAGTAATTTCCTATGCCAACATTACTAGGAATTGGTCTAGGCCAAATTCCATACCCATTTCCTCATTTTCATAACCATAGTCAATGACCTAGGTTATTCCATACCCTTACCCCATTCCAAACACACCCTAGGTAAGAAAGTGAACCAAAGTAGGAGAAACCCTACCTGTTGGAGCGTCATACGAGTGGGGGAAAGCTTCTAGGCATCTCCCTAGCCTCAAAACTCTTGATTTTCCCAAATTCTCCTTTTTGGTGCATACGCGTAGCCCTCGTGGTGTAGACCAACTTTAGTTCTTGGTCCGTTGAATTTCGACCGATGGAACACCTTGGATCGTAGAAGAAAGGTAGAAATTTTTATGTTTTTCCTTCTCTTTTCTCTCCTCTCTGCCAACGTCTGAACTCAGTTGAGAATAGAGTTAGAAATATATGATTTTTCAGACATTATCCCCTATTTTTACTTTTAATTGCGGGGTCCACATCGCCCCACTCGTTTATCACTTTCAGGTTTATTTTTAACTCGAAATGACTTAATTAAATTTTAATTTTAGTTTAAATTAATTTTATTTAAAATTTTACTCAATTATAAAGAAATTTAATAATTTCTATTTTTGGGGACGTTTAAAAGTTCATTCCTCACCCAATTATCTCGAAAAATGTGTAAAATCTTACTATCTCAAAATTCGACAAAAATTGTTGTGGTATCTTAATTTTGTAGTATGAATTCAATGGTGAAGTCCATTGCTCCTTCCAAGCTCTTTAGAAATATGGATTTTAAACCCGCATAATAGTGGTAAATTACTAGTTTGCCCTTTTTTTCTAAAAAGTTTAAATTTACCCGGGTTTTACAATTTATCTCAAAAACTAGAAGCCTTAAAAATAAAAAAAAAATTAAACAAGTGTCTGTTGTGTCTTCTACTAATCAAATATGTGAAATTTATGCGTTGTTAGGACATCCTGTAGCAGAATGTTTAACTATACCTACATTTAAATATGTGTTAATTGAACAATATAATGTTGTTCCAACTTATTATAAACCATATCTAAATTCATATTCTGAAACTTATAATCCAGGATGGAGGAACCATAAATGCCCATAATTTCCACCAAAGACCAATCAAGAAGTTAGAGAAGTGAATGCAAACAAGCCACCACTACCGAAACCCCTACATTAGAGACCATTAGGAGCTATAGCACCCGGTGATGCCAATCAATTGAGAGTGTTTGCTTTGACTCAGCTTGAGGAAGATGCTTCCAATGCCGTTATGGAAGGTATTGTTCTTCTCTACAATTTTGGGGCCTGAATTTTATTTGATCCTGATGCTACTCATTCAATCATATGCACAACATATGCTCTTAATTTGGGATTGAAATTTGAGAAGCTAGAATATGCCCTAAGTGTTGACATGCCTATGGGGGAACGGTTGGATACTAGAATGGTGTGTAGAGGTTATATGCTTCGAATTGGGGAGCAAGAGTTAATTGTAGATTTGGTTGCATTTGACATAAAACTGTACGACATCATATTTGGGATGAACTTGTTGTCTACTTTTCATGCAGTAATGGATTATTTTCGCAAACGGATTTCATTTCACTTACCGGGAGGAGTAGTTTTTAGTTTCATGAATGATGAAAATTTTTCCCATCCATTTCCTACTACGGGTAGTAGATTCTTGAAAGGTAAGGCTGGAAGCAACTTGAGTTTCTTGGCTAGCTTAATGGAAGATGATCGGTATAAATCCCATCTGGCATGGTTTTGACAGTGGATTTTCTAGATGTCTTCCTAGATAAACTACTCGGGTTACCCCCACACAGAGAGATTAAGTTTTTCGTTGATCTCTATCCAGGAATCGAACTCATATCCATTGTTCCCTATAAAATGGCACCTTTGGAGTTGAAGGAGCTAAGGAAGCAGTTAGACCAACTATTGGCGATTATGTTTATCCGTTTAAGAACTTCACTTTGGGGAGCCCCGATCCTCCTTGTAAAGAAGCATGACGAAACACTTAAGTTATGCAGGGACTACTGAAGGTTGAATCGGGTGACAGTGAAGAATAAATATCCATTGCCATGAATTAATGATTTTGTTCAATCAGCTGAGGGGTTCTAAGCATTACTCAAAGATTTATCTTCACACAGGGTACCATCAATTGCAGATCAAGGAGGAGAATATTCCTAAGATAGCTTTTCATACCCGGTATGGTCATTTCAAATATATGGTAATGTCGTTCGGATTGACTAATGCTCCAACAACCTTTATGGATTTGATGCAAAAGGTATTTTGATCGTACCCAGATCAGTTTATCATTGTGTTTATTGATGACATATTAATCTATTCACAGACACAAGAAGAATATAAACACAATCTCTCAATTGTGCTATAGACATTGAGAGAGCATAAATTGTATGCTAAGATGAGTAAATGCGAATTCTGGAGGAAGAAAGTGAAATTCCTTGGCCATGTTGTGTCATGACAAGGTGTAGCGGTTAACCCCGCAAAGAACGAGGCCGTGATGAAATGGAAACCACCAAGGAATGTGATCGAAATATGTAGTTTCCTAGGATTAGCAGGCTACTACTGGAGGTTTGTGAAAGGGTTCTCAAAACTAGCAATGTCAATGACTCGCTTTCCAAAGAAGGGGAAAAGATTGTTGTGTACTAAAGAATGTGAACTATCCTTTCGTACCTTGAAGGAAAGGTTGACGACAGCTCCTATCCTCATTATTATGAGTAGTGGGGAAGGATATGATGTTTACACCGATGCTTCATTACGAGGCATGGGATGTGTGCCAATGTAATGAGGTAAGATAGTTGCTTATGGCTCGAGGCAACTCAAGATTCATGAGCAGAACTATCCCACTCACGACTTAGAACTTGCTGCTATGGTTTTTGCGCTTAAGTTGTGGAGGTGTTACTTGTATGGAGAAAATTTTCAAGTGTTTTCTGATCATAAGAGCCTCAAGTATATATTCACCCAAAAAGACTTGAATATTCGGCAAAGAAGGTGGATTGAGTATCTAGAAGATTATGATTTCACACTCAACTACGATCCTCGGAAGGCGAATGTAGTAGAAGATGCACTGAGTAGAAAGTCTCAGGGTGAAATCAATGTTCTTGCTGTTAATAGGTGGAAGATGATTAAGACTTTGGAGGAATTTGATCTATGGGTGGATAGACAGGGGGATCGATCATGCTTATTTAATCTTGTAGCTCAACCAATTCTTCGACAAAGGATTGTGGAGTTACAACGATTAGACACCGAGTTGGGAATGAAATTGTTGAGCATTGGTCGATACAGAATGATGAGTTATAGTTTTGTGGAAGACTATGTGTACCAAATAATGACCAAGTTGGGGAAGAAGTGTTGGGTGAGTGTCATCGTTCAAAATTCTCTATACATTGGGGTAGTACCAAGATGTATAGGGATATGAAGTGTCAATATTGGTGGAAAGGGATGAAACAGGACATGGCTACGTACGTTTCAAAGTGCGCGGTGTGTCAGCAAGTGAAGATTGAGCATTTAAAGCCTGGAGGATTATTACAGTCTTTACCTATTCCAGAGAGGAAGTGGGATCATATCACCATGGACTTCGTGTCGAGTTTTCCACGGACTTCACGTAGTCATAATGTCGTACAAATCATTGTAGATAGACTTACCAAGTCAGCTCATTTCTTGAGTATGAAGACCACAAACACTTTGGAGACCTTGAGCAAGCTCTATATTTGTGAGATTGTTAGATTACATGGAGTTCTACTCTCTATTGTTTCGGATCGTGATTCTCATTTTGTGGCACAATTTTGGAAAAGTCTACAACGAGCTGTGGGGACAAAGTTACACTTTAGCACCGCCTTTCATCCCCAAACAGATGGTCAATCCGAGAGGGTAATACAGATTTTGGAGGATATGTTACGAGTTTGCGTGTTAGACTTCAAGGGAAGTTGGAGTGATCATTTGTCGTTGGTGAAATTTGCATATGACAATAGCTATTAGGCAAGTATTGGAATGGCTCCTTATGAAGCATTGTATGGAAGACCATGTAGGCCCCCAATTTGTTGGTTAGAAACTGGTGAGCGCTGCTTATTTGGGTCGGAAATTGTTCAGAAAACTACAGAGAAAATTCAACTCATCCGAGAAAGACTACGCAAGTCTCAAACTAAACAGAAAAGCTATGCAGATAAAAGAAGAATACCTTTAGAATTCCAAGAGGGGGACTATGTGTTCCTCAAGGTGTCACCCAAAAAGGGAGTGCTTAGATTTGGCAAGAAAGGAAAATTAGCTCCAAGGTATATCGGACCATTCTAAGTGATCAAAGTGGTGGGCAAAGTGGCGTATCAACTTCAGTTACCAACTCAGTTGTCGGGAGTACATGACGTGTTCCATGTGTCAATGTTGAGAAAGTATCAATTGGATACAACGCATGTCCTAGATTTGGAGGATATTGAAGTTCAAGATGTATCAACATATGAAGAACAACCAGTGAAGATTCTTGGTACCAAGGAGAAGGTACTTCGCAATAAAGTAATTCAACTGGAGCAAGTCTTGTGGCAACATCACGGGGTGGAAGAAGCTACTTGGGAAGCAGAGCTATAGATGCGCGAGAAGTACCCTCAATTGTTCGCTACTTGAGGTAAGTTTCGAGAACGAAACTTTCTTTAATGGGGTAGTTTGTAACTCCCCTCCCCACACTCTTTATCTTTATATGACAAGTAATCATTTCTTTTTTGAAATGCTAATAATATAAAACCCGGATAAATATATGAAATCGTTTGTAATAGAACTTGTACTAACTATATTTGATGAAAAAATTTATGTTGTATAAGTTTGGGTTAGTGTTGGAAGGGTTTAAAATGGATTGTAAATGAAAAATCAAGCATTCTAGGTAGCGTACCGGTACTATGAACACCAGAAGCTAAAGTGTACTGGTATAGTGTACCTGTACTGTCTGCTTTGGACTAATTTTTGTAGAATTGTCATCACTTTTGATCCAACAGTCCGATTGAGCTTCTATTTTGAAACAATATAGAGGACATCAAGATCTATAACTTTCCTGTTTTCAACTTCTTCAGATTCGAAGTGGGTCATGGTGAAAAAGGAGGAAAACCAAGGTACTACCACCAAATGGTGTGGGTACTAGTGCCTAAGTTGCCAAAGCTTTGAGACTAAGTATTCTTTTCTTCAAATGTTATAAATGGACAATAAGAGAGTATCAAGGATGGTATGTTGGACCTCGAACGGGTCAATCGATTTAAACCCTTATTAACAACGATTCGGAGGAATAAAATATTAATTTTAGTGTTTGGGTATAAATTATTTTAGTCTAAAGATAAATCATAAAACTAAATATTTTTAGGTTAAAATAACATTAAAAATGAATCCGGAACGTCTAAAAACCTTAGGGTAGTCAAAGGGATCAAATTTGAGATATTTAATGGCAAAACTAAAATTTTAGAGAAAAATGTAATTTTTGCCCCTGTGAATAGTAAAATTCGGGATTTCTTCGCTTTAAAGCACCACTTTACTTTCATTTTCTTCCATTCTTTCACTCCACTATCACCATAACTCTCTTAGAACCCTAGGGGAAGATTAGGGAAGAAAGAAAAGGGAGGAAGGCAGTTTCTAGAACTTGGGCTTTACTTGGAACCTTTGATTCAAGGTAGGGTTCCTTTCATTCTTGACCATTGAGGCTAGGGCATATATGTATACATGCTTTGATTCGAAAGCTTATATATATGCATTGAAAACCTTGATTCTTGATATTCTTTCAGAAATTATCATGCTTTAAATAAAGTTAGGGTTAGATAACTATGAAATCTCTTTTCTTGGTATAAAACCCTAGTTTTCAAAAAAATGGGTTTTCCTCTTGATTTTTCCTTTGTTCTTGATTTAAAAAATCTAGTGCTTTATATTGAACAATAGAATGGTATTGTTGAGGATCTCTTGCTTATTTTCTTCAATTGTTTTATTGTAATATTACATGAAAAATTGAGAATTTTGGAATTGGATTGTTATGTGAGAAATTTGTTGGGGATTATATCTCTTGAGGATGTTGGGATGACCATGGGTGGCTATTGACCAGGTATCGTAGAGTGGGTGGATGTGTTTCTTACTCCGTGTGAGTTTGAATTTTTCTTATAACTCGTACTGGGTTGGTGCCTTGTGAGGACCAAACCTCTATTTGCTCATAGGTACCATGGCTGAGGGTTAGTATACTATTCTTGGGTTGGATTCATCACTGCCATTGTGCTGGTATACGCCCTTCCTAAAAGTTGGAGATCCTTGCGAAGATTGGGTGTGTGAGTGTGGGCCAGGATATTCCCAATGTGTCAATTCAGGCGATGTCATACATCATGCTTGAGATACAAGTACAAATTCATATATACAAGTTGTGGTTGATTTACGTTATGGATAATGTTACAAACAGTGGACTGTGGTTCAATGTTAAAATGGTTTATTTCTTGGAAATTGGTTTATCTCTTCATTTAATTATTGCTATTGCATAAACTGGAGATCTATTGAAATGTCCCTATTTTATTTCAAATGTTATATATGATATTTGCGAATTGAGACCGACTATTTTTATATATTTTCTAAACCTTGTTCAAGATTGGAGGGATGTTGCTACAGAACTTAGTGCTCACCCCCTATAATATTATTCATTCTTAGATGTCGATTTAGATGAAGAGCTCGGAGTTGACGAGCAGGTGGCTTGGGAAACACAATTGGAGGAAACGTGGATCCTAAGGGGGATGCCTAGAGTTGATATCTCCATGTTTTAGATTAGGGGATATATTTTGGTACACTAATAGATGTATTTTGTTTATTCCACTGCAAGATTAAGCTTGATTCTTTTGACATGTAATTGTCATAGTTTGATATATTATTTTGGGATGTAGATGCCATAGTTCGGTATATTCCTTTGAATAATGTTGTAGATATTATGAATGATAAATGAAATTATCTTAATTATGGATATTATTAGTTGCTCTTGTGTTGTGAATGGTTTATAGATTGTAATGCCATCCACGGTGGATTTTGGGACGTTACAATTATTGATTCAGAAAGTTCAGATTCTGAATCAGTATGATCAGCTAATGTATAATTTTGGAATAATGTCCATAATTGTAAATGAATGTAAAATAACTATAGATTAATTGGAAAAATTAATAAATAATAAATAATAAATAAATAATTTATAAAACCAAATTTTGAAAAAGAAAATGAGTGGTTAGCAAAGATTTCATCGAATATTTAAATTGTATTTAACTTTTGTAACTGCAGGAATTATTTTTAAGTGAGCAAATTTTAGAAAGTTGTGAGCAGTAGTTGCAGTTGCAATGCAAACTCTAGTCAAGGAGAACCGTCCGGATGGTGGGGCTAGCATCTGGACAGTAGTGCCCATATAAATATTCACTCCATGCAAAAAACCGATCATTGCTCATTCCCTCACAAGCCGAAATCAAAAAAGCCAGTTTTCTCCAAAGGATTCCACTCAAAGTTGCTATACTTGATTGTTTTTCTTCAAATATATTTCGATTGTTTACTTACCCATCACATTTTGAAGGTTTCTACCAATTGAAATCAGTTGAAACCGAGTATTTGAAGATAAATTAGGAAACACATAGATTCAAGGCATCGAATGAGAGGATCATCAAGTCGTGCACAAAGGGATCAACCGCAGCAACCTCAACAACAACCTAGACCAAGAAATATCTACAATGAGGTGATTTTTCAGAAGTTTGAACAACAGGCCTAGTATGATGCTCACTTTATCTCCAATCCTATCATTCCTGAAAGGATAGTAATTTTTGAGGATTTTGAAAATATAGGAGTTAGACAAATTCTTGCTGAAAGAGGATGGTTGGATTCTGTTAGATTTATTGTTCCTGCTTATGACTGCTTGGTCCATGAATTTTATAGTAATGCATAAATAATTGGAGAAAAACAATTGCGTGTGTTTGTATGAGATAGAATCTTTGAAGTTACATAGGCTACAATAGCCGAATTTTCTAAACCCATGCAAAGACCACCCAACCCGCAATACCCTAACAATGAATTACTTGACTTAACCAATGTAGGGATAGAGTTGACGGGTAACCCAGAATGTGACGCCCCTAAAACTGGGGGTCTCGTTGACCATCCGTCAACTCGTGAAAATACCCGTGATTGTCACATAACCCGATATCACGTCTATCACATCCCTGTAACCGGGATTTCAACCCATACGAGGATCTATGTTCCGTTTAATTCATTTAATCCCATCGAGGTTCAACATACGCCAATGTATCTCATTTAACATCCATTTGTGTCATTGGAACCAACGAACACATAGCCTAAAAGCATGACAATGCATTCTTAAAGTTTCAGATTTTTGGAAAACCTACGGGGAAGGTTTTGTTATGGACCTTCCAGAAGGTTTGCTCGTTGGAAAATTTCTACCGCAAGGTTTTATGGATCTTCCGGTAGGTACCTACTGGACTAATTTCTACCGAAAGGTTTTATGCATAATGTTTACATGTTAAAACATTGTTCCAACAAGGATTACACAAAATATGCCACAAAAGCCACAAGTCAACTTTTCTTCATCGTTGAGGCCCCGAATGCGAGTCCTCTCCTGGTACGAACCCCGCACCTGAAATGTTTCTTGTATAGAGTTAGCCAACACCCAGTAGAATATTTCCTACAGAGGCTACTCCCCAACCTAAGTGCATATGCAATGTTCATATACAACATTCACAATCATATAATCATTCAAATCAAGAATATACATGATTCATGTGGGAAAATACTATGTCATGCCATGAATGAAATGAGATTCACTCATGCACATCAACCCGAGCCCTCACCGGCTCTCACCACACTATGCAATGCAAGTGTAAAACATTTATCATTGATGAAATACATCCAATGATCATTTTTGAAATACCAACTATATGTTTATAAAACATTTTCATTCATGGATGTTTCCCATCAAATGAAAACTTTGTATTACAAAATCTTATGTCTTTGCTGGGTATCGGATTCTGGAATCACACCTACTGGCTCCGTACACCATTACACTTTTCTGGAATTTCACCTCTGGAAAGTGTATGAACCAAGTAGTTGGGTTTTTCACCCGAGGGAGTGTCTAGCCCTTCTTGCTATACCCGACACAAGTTTTCCATGCAACATGCGACTCCATGGGATCTTCGATCCAACATCTTCGAGTCCACATATCATCCGCCAAGAGTGGTGTTTGATTAAATCATGCATACACACCTACACTCATGCCTAAGCCCATGAATGTGATGCCAACTTCGTGCCCAAACTGCAGTGATGCCAAATGAGCAATTCAACCACATATGTCATGGCAATCTATATCAATTGTGTATAGTCACCAAATATCAACATGATGTTAATATATTAACAACATATGTCATCAATCAACAATTCATAAGCTTGTTATACATAATCCATTCTATAACAACTTAATTTCCACTTAGGCATTCTTTGCAAAAATACCATACATATACCATGCCCATAAAATCACTTTTCCATGGAATTACCAACCAAGTAATTTTCACATCTCAATTTCAAGTTAGGAAATCAATTCTAAAACATTTCAATACTCCTTTTTTCACACCCGTTTCATTTATTTTCAGATGCATAGGTGAGTGACATATATATTCCTATAACCTACACATTTCATAAAACATTATAGGTAGGAAATGAACCAAAGTAGGGAGAACACTACCTCTTAGAGCGTAAAAGAAATGGAGAAACCTCAAGAACAACTCCCAAGCCCCAAACCTTTGCTTTCCCTAAAATCTCTTCCTTGAAACTTTGGTGACATTCTTCGTTCTTGGTACGTACGTGTAGCCCTCGCCACATAGACCAACTTTAATTCTAGGTTCAAGCGATTCCAACCGACGGAACTTCTTGGATTGGAGGAGAAAGGTAGAAATTTCTATTTTCTCTATTCTCTATCTTCTAACATATGTACATAGCCGGCCAAGGGTGAAAAATATCTGATTTTTTAGATATTTTTCCCTATTTATACTTTTTAATTGCGCGGTTCACATTGTCCCGCACATTTATCACTTCTGGGTCCATTTTTAATCTGAAACGACTTAATTAAATTCTAGTTTCAGTTCAAATTAATTTTATTTGAACTTTCATCCAATTATAAGGAAATTTTATAATTTCTATTTTTTGGGACGTTTAAAAGTTCATTTGTCACCTAGTTGTCTCGTAAAACATGTAAAATCTGACTATATCAGAATTCGACGAAAATTGACGTGGCAGCTCAATTTCACGATATGAATCCAACGGTGAAGTCCATTGTATCATTTGAGCTTTAGAAAAATACTGATTTTAAACCCGCATTATAGTAGCAAATTACTATTTTGACCTTTGTCAAAAAAAATTTAAATTTTTCCGGGTTTTACACAGAGTATGTTTAGGGAAGGCCAAATAAATACATATAGTAAGGGAATTTCATGGACAAATATTGAATTTTTAATTTGATAACAGTAAACAGTTTGTTACATTGAGCCCAAAAGAATCAAATTTATACTGAAGAGGCTTATTTCTTGCATTCATTTGGGATGGGACACACAATTGATTTGCCAAATATGATCATTGATCAAATGTTGCTTGTTGTGGATAGTAAAAAAAACCATCACTCCCATATGCTATGTTAGTTTCTTAGCTATGTAGGGACAAGGGAGTGATTGTTGATCCGTTATGGAAAATAGTGGAACATTATGGACAACTAGATAAAAATTCATTGAAGAAAAGTCATGGCATTCAGCCTAAAGAACAACCAGAAGTGCCACGTCCATGACAAGAATAGCCATTCCACATACCAGAAGAATTTTTCCCGCAAGAGCAGCCTCAACCACAAATGGATCAGCCATACATACCAGTGGATGATAGAACAGATACACATATCTTACTTGGGTTGGAAACCATTGTTACCCACCTTGGTACTAGCATCACAGAGATCAACAAACACATGGATGATTATAAGCAGAATCAAACAAACATTTCGAGGCTTCTTCGAGAGCATTTTGGAGGAGCACCTTCAACTTCTTGATCAAAAACACCAAAAATTCTACAAAAGCTTTGCTATCTTTCACTCATCTTTTGAATTATGCACTTTAATTTACTTTATGTTTTGAACCTGTTTTTGGTTTTGAACTTGTTTGTGTTAAGTTTGTTTTTTTATTGTTATGAAACTTATGTTTTTGAGTTAGGGAGACTATCTCATATGAGTCACAGTTAAATTAAGTTAATATTCTGACGCTTTGCAAGAATAGTCTTAGTCTAATCATGCGGGATTTTCATATTTTGGTTATGCATTATCTTAATATTTTTGTTTAAACCTATCCTTTTGAGCACAATTAGATTTCTTTATTGTTAAAAACCTTCTGAAATATTACAGTCTTTGCATATATAGTGGAGATGTAAGACCTATTGTAGATTTTGAACCAATCTTTCTTGAAGATATATTCTACATCTACTCAAAGAAGAATCTTCGATTCAGAGGTAAATTTTCTTTGAATAATCTCATTAGTTTTGTTTTGATTAGCACTCATTAGATTGAATTGTTTGCATTATACTTTAAACTCTTTTAGATAGGAATTATACAGGTGTATGATTTCTGGAAACAAATTGAATGTCCATAGAGAGAGAAGACATCTTCTCTCTAGAATTGTTTTTCCTTTCATGAGTTCTTCACCAACACAACACCAAATCCAGCCAAAGCCACTAGATTTAAGTCCAGACAAACCTCAAACCTATGCCTCCTTATTTAAAAAATGTTTGAAAACCTATTTAGAGGAGGAATCTACCTTTATGTTTGATAAACCTATAGTTTTCTCTGAAGCAGAGCCAACATTTTATTTTACAAAGGAGGAGATGAAGAAGTCAAGTGAAGGCCTGTAATATGCACTGATTGGCAAATGTGCCTATGGAAGGCCATCCTTAGGCGTGATCCAAGAGGTATCAGAGGAAAATGGAACCTCAAAGGGAGTTTTGAAGTAGGTTCTATAGACCAAAGGAAATTTTTGATATGGTTTGAACTACAAGAAGATTACGTGAGGGCTTAGTTGAAGGATGCTATGTTCATAGAAGACTAACTCTTCCATTTTTTTAAATGGTTCACTACTTTCGTTCCTAGGATTGAATCCCTAATAGTACCTATGTGGATATCTCTGTCAAGCCTCCCATTGAATTTCTTTAAGAAGCCATTCCTGGAGTTACTGGTTAAGCATATTGGGAAAGTTCTAGCATATGATCAAGCCACCCTGTCATTGGCTAAACCTGGTATTGCTAGAGTATATGTGGAGGTTAATCACTTAGCCAAAAATCCTAAAAGAATCAAGCTAGACATGGGCGGTGAAGATGTGAGATGGCAAAGAATAATATATGAGAAGAACAAGAGATACTGCAAAGCTTGTAATAAGCAAGGGCATGGGGAAGAAGAATGCCGAAAAAGGAAACTGCCTATTGCTCCAGAAGACATACAAGGAAAGAATCAGATTCATTCCAAGGAGTTGAAAGGAAAGTCTCCAGCAGATTTGAAAGTAACACAATGAAAGAATCCACACAAAAGTAATGACTCAATAAAGGAGAGTGATAAGGGGGAGCATATTCAACAAGACCAAGATTCAGGTCAGCAGCATAAGGCAAGCTTGAATACTCTTAAGGAAACAAATGATCAACCAAAGCCTGCATTAAAGGCCTAAAAGCAAAAAGGTATTTGGAAACCAAATAATATTGTGCTGGTTAATGAGGGAAAGTCTAGCTCCAAAATAGCAAATGATAATTTGCCTATTCATAAAGGCCAGGAATTTTGAAATCCCCCCATGGAAAGTTCAAACCAGGAGGCTCAGCAAAATTTTGTACCACGACTGCTTGAGAAAGGTAATCATTCATGCAAAGATGACACAAATTATATTGGGTAGGATATTCCATCTAAGATAAGTACACAAGTCCAAGATTATAAGAATCCATTGGTTTCTAATTCACTTTTGGTCATGGAGGAAGAAGAACGTATAGAGTCATGTACCACTGATGATCCCAATATTTTAAATCCCAACCATACTACTGAGGTTTGAGTTCAGAATGAAGTTTCTCAACCTCCATTGGTTGAAAACTATGAAGTTCCACATGTGGATGACAGGAGAGATGATCTCGTTAGTTTTGGCCACGATTAATTACTTAAAAGTGGTGAAGCTGGTGTGTTCAAGTTTATTAATTTAAATAATGAGAAGGATGACAGTGTATTTTCTACTTCTTCTGAAGAATTCTTGAGCGATGGAATCAATGAGTCCTTATCCATGATTCAGGTTTTGTCAGATTATGGTCCTTGTTCTGATGCACTATTCACGTCACTATTCTCTTTTAGTTGCAGATGCTGCAACTGGTTATTTGAGTTGCACTCTTTCAGCTGGATTTCTTATAGCAGGTTTTCAGTTCAACTTTGGAATCAACTAGAGAATTTTCATGCAGGCACTATTCAACTGGATTATTTTAGATGGATTTTTAGCTGGATTTTTTGCTTTAAACAGTCATTACGAAAAGGGAGTCCGGCACTATTCATAAGAAAATCAATTGGATTTTCTTATACAACGGAGTCTTCAACAATGGATATAGGCTCTTTTATGTTAATTTCATTCCTAATGTCACGTCTTTTAGCAAGTTGAGCCACAGTATGTAGGATGCTGCAGCAGCAGCATTAAACAACCTAGTTTGTTTTGTGAATTAAGGAAACTCCAGTTTGCCTCTTGCTAGAAGACCCCAACGTTGGGCCATAGCAGAATCATAGCAAGCATACAATTCAGTCATCAAAAGGGACCCACAATGGAGGTAATATTGTATGGGGACTTTCTCAAAAGCAGTAGCCATTTTCCCTTAGTTTTAAATGGAATTTTGGATGAATTGAATGTTAATTTGAAGAATTTGAGTGTTATTTAAAAAAAATATGATTTCTGAAAAATGATCTTAGGCCATTTTTGATTAATTTTGAGCCTTAACCATTTATTTTACAAAATTATATCCTTAGTCAGCCAGGATTGAGCCTAAAAAGAAGTATAAATTCTTTTCATGAGACCCAAATATATATATATATCTGAGCCCCATAAGAATATATATTAAACCTACCTTTGCTACATAATTTTCTTGCACCCTCTTCTAAATCAGTATGATACAGACTGACAAAAAGAAGAAGAAAAGGTAGGAAAGAGCAAGGAAAGGCAAAAGAATGATTACTGTACAATGAAAAGAAAAATCTATAAAAAAATTTCAAAAGAAAAAGAAAGAAAGAAAAGAGCGAAAAAAGTGAAAAGTGGAAAGGATGACATGCAAAGTTGTAGAAAACTAAGAAGAGGTGTGCCACAATATAAAGGGTAGCTTTTCAATCTTACTAATGTCGTTTCTCAAACCCTAAACCGATGGCCACATTACAACCCAAAGAAATTCCTTTTTCATTCCATAAATCATGCATCTATATTAATCCTATTTATCCAACAAAGGAGATTATTGACAATATGTCTGATGTAGTGTTAATACCCTTTCATGAAATTATGTCAAAATTCAAATTTTATTTGACTAACCATTCTTCTATATTACATGTGATATATTATTTTCTTTGTTAACAATATTCCAATCACATGTAATTATTAAGTGAATAGTTACTATAACGTATGAGTATTCTTTGTTGAGTGTATTCCAAGAAAGGATTGACATCAAGACTACCATGAAAGATGGTAATCTTTCTGAAGTAATTTTTGAAAATAAAGAAATCATTACACACACACACACACACGTTTTTCTAAAAGTATCTAGATAATGTTACAACTAATGTGTGTTACTCTTATAGTGATCAGAAAAGGAAGTATTCAAGCAATGTAAAAGGAATATTGATTTAATTTTATTTGTGAAAAATATGAAATCCTAACTACTGAAGTTTGTAGGTAGTTTCACTGAAAATCTTCAGGAGACAAAACTCGTCCACTAGGAATCACCTAGGGGTTTAATAGTTTATTGCATATGCTAAATGTAACCGTGAAAAAATCTAGAAAATGATTTTACCTCTGTTTATACTCTATATTTATTTTTGTTAATAATTTTTATCATTTACTAGGGACTAGTAAAGTTTAAGTTGGGGACTGTAATTAACCCTAATTAGTATGTAAATTAACATAGCTAAATAATTACATTATGTAAGATAAATCAGTTAAAAACTATAAATTAAGGTTTGTGCATAAGCTACGATTTTATATGTGTTATGTTTAAAATTCAGGGTCTTATGCAGAATTGGCAGAAAGAGACTTATTTTAGGGTCTTATCTCAGGGTGTTATGTTAGAAAAAGATTTGGAGCTCCAAAAATAAATCCAAAAGAAATAGAGAAAGAGAGAAAGTAATCAAGAGATTCGAGATTCGGTTTGTACTACTCTCCAGCCAAAACTCTGAATTTCTACATTTATGTTTTATCTTTCTACTTGGAGATTTGAACTGCTGTCACCTTTGTGTCGTAATCAATATTAAGGGTGGTTGTATTTCAATTGTTTCTTGTGAAAGAAGTTTCAGTGTCTGTATTTTATTTACTGTTGTAATGATAATTACCCGCACTTCTTGCTTGTCTATAGTAATGGAGTGTGAATAGTTTACTTTTACCCTTCAGTGAGGGGTAAACATATGTATAATATTGGTTAAACTATGAAAATGTTGATGTTTTATTAAGTTACACATATATATATATACATATATATAATATGCTCACGGTTATGAACACCGAGCAATATTTAATATTATATACTATTTATTATTATGAAATTTTTGCATGATACTGTGATGTATGTAATTGGGTGTTACTACATAGTTCAGAATTATTTCATCAGTGAATCGTCAACCCGCTGGTTAAATAACTACGGTGTTCCAACGGTATGGCTTGACCTCCAAGGACACTGAGGATGTTCTACTATTGCATGGTACAGTTGTCAGATTAATAATCTAGGTGATGCTCCTTAATGACTTGTCCTTTTGAATTACTAAGGTTGTTTAACTGATAAAGATATAAAAGTTGTAAGGTGAACAACCTAAATGATTCTCTTGAATGGCTTATCTTTCTGGATTATTAGGGTTGTTTAACCGATACATACTATAATAAAGCCAATTGAGAGATTCTAGTGATCCTCATGAATGGTTTTACCTTCTGGTTTACTTGGATTAATCAATTGACAGATAATACCGCCAGCTAACAGACTAGTACTTAAATGTAGCATATTATTATGTTATTTTAAGACTAATTATACTTTGATGGAGTTCAAGTAAGGATATTTAAGGTTCTAAAGTGAACAACAACAGCTATCAGGCAAGTGTTGGGATGACACAGTATGAGGCGTTATATGGAAGACCATGTAGGTCCACAACTTGTTAGTTGGAAGCTGGTGAGAGTAGCTTGTTTGGGCTGGAAATTGTTCGAGAAACTACAGAGAAAATTCAATTCATCCAAGAGAGATTCCGCACGGCTCAAAGTCAATAGAAAAGCTATGCAAATCAAAGACGAAGACCCTTGGAATTCAAGGTGGGAGATTACGTGTTTCTTAAAGCATCACCCAAGAAGGGAGTGCTACAATTTGGCAAGAAAGGAAAGTTAGCTCCAAGGTACATAAGACCATTTGAAGTGATCAAAGCGGTGGGCAAAGCGGCATACCAACTTTGATTACCAGCTCAGTTATCCGTAGTACAAGATGTGTTTCATGTGTCGATGTTAAGGAAGTGTCAGTCGGAGACCACACATGTTATAGATTTGGAGGATATTGAAGTTCAAGACGGAGCCACCTATGAAGAGCAATCGGTGAAGATTCTTGGTACCAAAGAGAAGGTGTTCCGCAACAAAGTCATCATATTAGTTAAGGCTTTGTGGCAACACCATGGCGTGGAGGAAGCTACTTGGGAACCAGAGTTGGAGATGCGAGAGAAGTACCCTCATATGTTCTCTACTTAAGATAAGTTTCGAGGACAAAACATTCTTTAAGGGGGGTGCATTGTAAACCCCCACACTCTTATCTTTATATAGCAAGTAATTATTTTTGAAATGTTAATATAGGTGATGAGATATGCGTGAACCTCATAGATTTCAATAGTATGAATAAATACTAGGGAGGCAAATTAGTGGTAAAATTTAATTTTTTGGAGGTGTTTAAGGTTGATAAGGGTAACTAAGTAAAAATATAAATTTGTTTAGGTCAAAATAATATTATCATTGAACCTGGGAGATCCGAAAAAAACTTGGAATAGCCTTTTAGCACATATAGTGGTTCGAAGGAATAAAATAGTAATTTTGGTGTTTCGAGTGTATATTTTTATTTTAGTTTTGAGATAATTCATAACAATAAATGTTTTTAGGTTAAAATAACATTAAAAATGAATCCAGAACGTCGAAAAACCTTAGGGTAGTCACATGGATCAAATTGAAGATTCTTAATGGTAAAACTGTAATTTTGGAGAAAATCAAATCAGCCTGTGAACAGTAAAACTCGGGGCTGCTTTGTTTAAAAACCCATTTTCATCCCATTTACTCCCATTCTTTTCATTCCACTCTCACCCCACACCTCTTGGAACTTTAGAGGAAGATTAAGGAAGGAAAAAAAGGGAAGAAGGAGGTCACTAGGGCTTGGGTTCTTACTTGGAAATTTGATTCAAGTAGGGGTTTTCTTATATTCTCTTACATTGAGGTTACGGTTATACATATATGTTTTCTTTGACTATACATCATATTAATATTCTATGAAATCATGGATTCTTGATGTTTTTGCAAATGTTATCATGTTTTAAACAATGGGATGGTTGGGAAACCATAAAAGTTATTTTCTCATATTCCAAACCCTAGATTTCAAAAGAGTCGGGTTTTTCTTTTGATTTCTCCTTTATTCTTGATTTCAAAACTTTAGTGTTTCGTATTGAACAACACAATGGTATTTATGATGATCTCTTGTTAATTTTTCTTAAATTGTTCCATTGTGAAATAAATGTGGATTTAGATATAAAAAAATTAGAGATTTATGGAATTGTTAAAAGGTGACTCTGCCCGAATATTGTTAAATTAAGGACCCCTAATTTTTGGGGTGTTACAGGATAATTCATGATTGAAGGTTGAGTGTCCCAATGACCATGATGCTAATTCATTTTTTAGTCAGCAATCTCACATACACATTTGTTCGACTGAAGTTTGTGGATAGTTTCACTAAAAACTTTTACGAGACAACACTCGTCCACTAGGGTAAACCTAGCGGTTCAACGGCTTGTTGCATAAGCTAAATGCAACCGAATGACCTACGAAAAAGGCAGTAGAAATGGATTTGCATTTTATTTATGTTACATTACTAGAGACTAGCAATATTTAGGCTGTGAGTGTGACTAATACTTAAAGGTAGCATATTATTATGTCGTTTTAAGACTAATTATAATTTGATGGAGTTTAAGTAAGGATATTTCAGGTTCTAAAGTGAACAAGGGCTCGAGGGCAACAAAAGTTGTGACGCCCCTAAAACCGGGGGTCCGGTTGACCATCATCAACCTGCGGAAATATCCTTGAGTGTTGCATAATCCGACATCACATAATAGTATCCCTTTAACTAGGATTTTAACTAACATGTGTAACCCGTGTTCTTTCAATTATTTAATCCAACTAAGGTTCAATATACCCCAATACATCTTATTTAATGTCCATTTGTATCTTTAGAACCAAGGAACCAAAGTCTAAAGGCATAGCACTTTAGTTTTAAAATTTGGAAAATTTGGAAAAGTGTACTGGGACGCAGTATCGGTACGGTTTGCTCTCTGGATAGACAGTACTGATACGCCGTACCGGTATGCTCTGTCTTCTGGACCATACAGTACCGGTACACTCTGCCTAGTTTTGTCTGTTTCACCTGCTTTTCATGTCCAATCCATTCCAAACTACCCTAACATCATTTAAAACATATATAATGATGTTTATCGCATAAAACTTTATATCTACAAGCTCTATTACAAACCATTTACACGATTACATATCAAAATGGAATATACACCAAAGTTTTACACAAAACTTGTCTTCAAAAGTCACAAACCTACTTTTCTTCATCGTTGAGGCCCCGAATGTGAGTCCTCCCCCGGTACGAACCCTGCACCTGAAATGTTTCCCGTTTAGGGTGTGCCAATGCCCAGTAGAATACTTCCTACAAGGGCTACTCCCCACCTAAGTGCATATGAATGTATATATGCAACAACACACAACCAATATCCATTCCAATGCAAGAATATAAAATTTCATGTTGGAATCTATCATGTCATGCCATGAAATGAGATGAGACTCACTCATGCACATCAAGCCAGGCCTTCACCAGCTCTCACCGCACTATGCAATGCAAGTGTAAAACCTTTATCATTGATGAAATACATCCAATGATCATCTTTAAAATACCAACTATATATTTACAAAACCACTTCATTCATGGATGTTTCCCATCAAATGAAATCATTAGATAATAAAATCATGTGTCTTTGTTTGGGCAGCAGACTTTTGGTGTCGCACCACCGACTCCACAAACCGATACACTTTTTTGGACTTACACCGTAGGAAGTGTATAAAACTAGTAGTCGGGCCTTGCACCCGAGGACGTGTCTAGCCCTTCTTGTTATACCTAACATAAGTTTTTCATGTCATGCAACCATACGACTCAGTCGGACCTTGGTCCAATGGTACTGAGTCCACTTATCACCCACCTACTTGGTGTTTGATATCAACCACGCACTCACACCCATGAAATACGATGTGTTCCCGTGCATATGCGATGTAATGAATGTCGTGAGCCCAATTAACCACATATCATGTCACATATGTAATGGATGTCATATGGACAATTAAACCACACATCTCAACATGTGTCATGGTAATTTATATAATAAGCATATAAAGTCCATAAAATCAATACAATGTCAATATCTCAATGAGCACATATTAACATTTCTTTTCAACACATTTTCTAAGCATGTTATACATCACTATGTCATAACAATTTGATTCACACATAGGCATTTTGGCAAACACCTTCAAGTCAACAACTCACGTTATCACACAAGAGTTTCCACCTCATTCACAAGGCATAATATATAACATATAGCATGCCCCAAATATCAAATTCCAAGGAAATCACACACAAGTAATTCCCTATGTCAACATAATTAGGAATTGATCTAGGCCAAATTTCATACCCATTTCCTCATTTTCATAACCATGGTCAATGACCTAGGTTATTCCATACCCCTACTCCAATCCAAATACACCATAGGTAAGAAAGTGAACCAAAATAAGAGAAATCCTACCTTTTGGAGTGTATAAGAAATAGTAGAAGCTTCAAGACACTCTTCTAGCCCCCAAAACCTTGATTTTCCCAAAATCCTCCTCTCGGATCTTTGGTGAAACTCTTCATTTTTGGTACATACGCGTAGCCCTCACCGCGTAGATGAAGTTTAGTTCTTGGTCCAAGCGATTCCGACCGACGGAACACCTTGGATCGTAGAAGAAAGGTAGAAAAATAAAATTTTCCCTCTTCTCTCTTTAACGCCAGAAGCATCTGGCCAAATGGGTGTGAAAAATATCTAATTTTTCAGATATTAACCCCTATTTATACTTTTAATTGCGTGGTCTACATTGTCCCGCTCGTTTATCACTTTCGGGTCCGTTTTTAACCTGAAATGACTTAATTAAATTCTGTTTTTAGTTCAAATTAATTTTATTTGAACTTTTATTCAATCATAAGGAATTTTTATAATTTTCATTTTTGGTTGGGGACCTTTAAAAGTTCATTCGTCATCCAATCGTCTCAAATAATGTGTAAAATTCGGCTATCTTAGAATTCGACGAAATTTGACATAGCAGCTCAATTTCACGATACGAATCCAATGGTGAAGTCCATTGTGTCGTACGAGCTCTAGAAAATACGTACTTCAATTCAATATTATAGTGGAAAATTACCATTTTACCCTTTGTTGGAAAAAGTTGAAATTTTTCCCGGGTTTCACATTCTCCCCTACTTAAAAGAATTTTGTCCCTGAAATTCATACATACATACACATTCAATCACATGCATATGTAACAGTCATATAATAATAAATGATTATAGTAATGTACCTCCATCCCCGAATAAAAACGGATAACTGGCACGGATAGTGTCCTCGCGCTCCTATGTCTCCTTCTCTACTCCTCAGTGCTGCCACAACACCTTAACTAGCCTCACAGTCTGGTCTCACAAAACTTGTTCCTGGCTATTCGTGATGCGCACCGGGCCCTTCTTAAAGGTCCCATCAACATCAACTACAAGCTCTCCCCAGTCCACCACATGAGTCAAATCTGAGGTGTATTTTCGGAGCATAGAGACATGGAATATCGCATGAACACCCAATAGATTTAGCAGTAGTGCCAACCGATAAACAACTGTACCAACCCCCTCAAGGACCTCAAAGGGCCCGATATACCTCTGTGACAACTTTCCCTGCTTACCAAATCTGATCAATCCTCTTTTAGGCGTCACCTTCAAGAAAACATAATCCCCCACCTCAAACTCCAAAGGTCGCCGCCTTTTGTCAGCGTAACTCTTCTGTCGGCTTTGAGCCGTAAGAAAATGCTTCCGAATCAAGTCCACCTTCTCCGAGGTGTCTCTAATCAAATTTGGACCCATAGAGGGTCTCTCTCCCACCGCTGTCCAACATACCGGAGATCGACAAGGTCTCCCATATAATGCCTCATAGGGTGCCATTTGTATGCTCACCTGGTAACTATTGTTGTAGGCGAATTCTACCAAGTGTAAGTGATCTTCCCAACTACCCTTGAGATCTAGGACACAGGCCTATAGCATGTTCTCTAACGTCTGTATAGTCCTCTCAGACTGAACATCCGTCTAGGGATGAAAAGCAATGCTCATCATTAATTGCGTCCCCATAGCTCGTTGAAAACTCTCCCAAAAACGAGCCGTGAACCTGGGATCCCGATATGATACTATAGGTACGGGCAACCCATGCAATTGGATAATCTCCCGTATATACAACTTGCAGAATTCCTCCAATGTGAAGGTCATCCATACCGCCAAAAAGTGTGTCGATTTGGTAAGCCGATCCACTATCACCCACACCGCGTCATGTCCCCGTGATGTCCTTGGCAAGTAAGTCACAAAATCTATCATGATATGCTCCCACTTCCCCTCAGCTACCTCCAAAGGCTGGAGTAATCCCACTGGTCTCTGGTGCTCGACCTTCACTTACTGACACGTGGGACATCTACTAACAAAATCCTCAATATGATTCTTCATCCCACTCCAGTAGTACTGGCGACGAAGATCATGGTACATCTTCGTGCCACCTGAATGTATAGCAAAATGGGAACAATGGAACTGTCTAAGAATTTCTTCTCTAAGCTCCACAGACTGGGAACTACAGCCCTTCCCTTGTACCGAAGGCTGTCATTGAGAGAATGCCCCAACCCTCGTCACATGTACCTACTTATACTCGGCCCCTGATGGACACTAACTCCGTGTCTTGTCCCTAGGACTCGATCACTCTGCTCAGTAGGGAAGGTGTAGCCACCAAACTCCCTAAAGTACCCTAAGCCTATCCCATGTAGCGTAGCCTAAACTCTCCCATAGTGTCGAGCATCTGCCACTCCCGGGAAGCTACACTAGCCAAGATGCCCCGTGACTTGCGGCTGAGTGCATCAACCACCACATTTGCCTTATCGGGATGGTAATGCAAAGTGAAGTCATAGTCCTCTAGGAACTCCATCCACCTGCACTGCCTCATGTTGAGGTCCCGCTGTGTGAACATGTACTTCAGACTTTTGTGGTCTGAAAATACCTCAAACTGTTCACCATACAAGTAGTGGCGCCAAGCCTTCAAGGCAAAGACAATAGCCGCCAACTCCATGTCGTGCGTGGGGTAATTCTGCTCATGATTCTTTAACTGTCGAGAACTATAAGCTACCACCCTCCTAGACTGCATCAATACACAACCGAGTTCGTTCTTCAAGGCATCCCAATACACTGTGTACCTCTGTCCCCTTTTCAAAACTATCAGAATAGGAGTTGATGTAAGTCTCTGCTTCAACTCCTGGAATGCCTTCTCACAAGCATGATTCCACTCAAACTTGACCTCTTTCCTGGTCAACTTGGTCATAGGAGCAGCTAATCGAGAAAAGTCCTCAATAAACCTTGTATAGTACCCTGCCAATCCCAAGAAACTGTGTTTCTCAAAGACTGACTTCGGCCTCTCCCAATTCATCACTGCTTCAACCTTCTCCGGGTCTACGGATACACCCGAATGTGACACTATGTGTCCTAAAAACTTCACCTCAGTAAGCCAAAAGTCACACTTGCTGAACTTGGTGTACAACTGATGATCTCTCAACATCTGGAGAACAATCCGAAAGTGACCCTCATGTTCCTCCTCAGACATGGGGTAGATCAAGATGTCGTTAACAAAGACTACAACAAACTAATCTAGGTAGGGTTAAAACACCCTATGCATGAGATTCATGAATGTCTCTGGAGCATTCGTCAATCCAAAAGGCATGACTCTAAACTCGAAATGCCCATACCGCATCCAAAATGCCGTCTTAGGGATATCAGCCTCCCTAATCCTCAACTGCTGGTGATCGGTGTGGAGATCTATCTTGGAGTAAACTTGCGCCCCTCTCAACTGATCAAAGAAGTTGTCAATCCTTAGTAAGGGATATTTATTCTTGATAGTAACCCTATTCAACTGTCGATAATCTATGCATAGTCAAAAGGTTTTGTCCTTCTTCTTAGCAAACAACACCGGAGTGCCCCAAGGCGAAGTGCTCGGTCTAATGAATCCCTTGTCCAATAATTCTTGCAACTGGAGCTTAAGTTCCTACAACTCAGCTGGTGCCATCCTATATGTAGTCATAGAAATAGGCGACGTACCAGGATGCAACTCAATGTTGAAGTCTACATCTCTATGTGGAGGCAATCCCGGTAGTTCATTCGGAAAGACATCCTCATACTCACATACCACCCGAGGTAGACCCAAATCCTGTCCGTGCCATTTAGGGTAATACACGGCTTGGGGTAAAGCACCAAGCTTTTCCCCCTGGAACTTAACACAAACACCATCAGGTTTGTAAGTGGCGACCATCTTCCTATCACAATCAATGACGACCTGATGTGCCGCCAACCAATCCGTTCTGAGGATCACATCAAATTCTAACATGTCTATGACCCTAAGGTCCCTAGTGAGTAGAATCCCCGAGATCTCTAACTCACAGTCCTGACATATCTGATCAACTCTCACCCTAACTCCTAGGGGAGAACTCACATGCATTGGTTTTTCCAAGGTTCCAACCTCTAAGCCCAACTCTTTCACACAAGATTCAGCAATAAAAGAATGCGATGCACCAAAATCAAATAATACTCTAGCCCATAAGCGAGAGAGAAATAATGTACCTTGTATCACCGATGGATCTACCGGCTCAGTCTGTGGCACCATGGCATAGACACACCCCTAGATTCCCAAAGTACCAGCTTGTGAGCCCTGTCCTCGGCCTCGACCCATGCCCTAGCCTAGCTGCCTAGCTGGCCTGCTTGCGGAGTTCCCGCACGTGAAGTAGTAGGGGCCTGTGTAGCACCCTGAAACTGGTACTGGCTCCTCGGCCCATGGTAGGGTAGTAAGGAGCATAATGCGTCTGTGGTTATCGCACCAAAGTCTAGGACTTAGATGACTTGTAACCCTGGGATCCCTGCCTCTGAGGGTAATCCCGTTTCATGTGACCTAGTTGGTGACAATGAAAACATGCCCGTGAGCCTGCCTGGCTGGAAGCCCTGAAGTGTCTCCCGCCTTGGGAGAACTGACCTTGGCCTTGGTCTTGATGACCGCATCCTTGTCCTTGGAATCCTTGAGGAGTAGAAATCCTCTGCTTCTTCCCCGAGCTAGAAGAAGAGGATTGACCCTCCTTCTTCTTGTCTTTGGCACCCACTTCCTGGGAGTTCCGTGCATCTTATACCTTTCTCTCAATGGCCATAGCTGTCATGACCATCGAGTCCAAGTCTTGCAGAAGAAGACCCACAATTTTGCCTCGGATGGATAACTTTAAACCATCCTCAAATTTTCTCACATTTGCCACATCTGTGGCCACATAATCATCAGCGAAACGTGCTAATTCCATGAATTTAGCCACGTATTTCATCACCGTCATGGTTCCTTGTTTCAAGTCCAAAAGTTCTCGGATCTTTGCATGTCTTGGGGCCGCCCAGGAAATACTTGTCCATGAAGAGCTCCTTGAACTCTACCCAAGTCATAGCCTCCAAATTCTTGGAGTCCTTCACCCAATCCCACCATAGTTGGGATTCTCCCTCCAGCTCACATATTACTAGGGTTATCTTGGTGGCATCGGAGGTGATCTCCATAGCCCTCAAGACCTTATCGACTTGTTAGAACCAGTAGTAAGCCACCATAGGATCTACCCCTCCCATGAAGATCGGAGGTTGATGTGCCTTGAACTTCTGGAGGTGGTTTGTGCCTCCTTGGCTCCCAATTGCACTAGCTTGTGCAATGGTAGTCGTCACCGCACCAATAGCCTCTACAAAGGCTTGTTGGTCAAAGGCCAGTGGTGATTGGTTGTTTCACCCACCGCCTCGGTGTTCTCTTCCTCGATTTGCCATCTACACACATGCTAGATAGCAATAGAGTATTTATTAAGTATCCCAAGATTGGGACCAAACTTGAAACATAGAGATTTATCTCCTTGTTTCACTAGTAGAGTCTATGCCACCCACTAGTAGACATTTATACCTCGAACTTTCCCATTCATTTCCTTTTTAACTCCCAAGGTCATGTTTTCTAACCCTAGTGTCCCTTTCCATATATATTTTACCATGTATACCATTCACATAATCGCATAACATGTAATCATGTAACAAAATGTAAGCACATAAGATGAAATGCACAATGCATGCAATGGTCTACACCCAATGTCCATCAAGCCCTAGGTATTTCGTATACCTATGCTCTGATACCAAGCTGTGACGCCTCTAAAACCGGGGGTCTTGTTAACCACTATCAACCTACGAAAATATCCATGAGTGTCGCATAATCCAACATCACGTAATAGTATCCCTTTAACTTGGATTTTAACTCACACGTGAAACCCGTGTTCTTTCAATTATTTAATCCAACCAAGGTTCAATATACTCCAATAAATCTTATTTAATGTCCATTTGTATCTTTGGAACCAAGGAACCAAAGTCCAAAGGCATAACACTTTCGTTTTAAAATTTGAAAAATTTGAAAAAGCATACCGCTACACTCTGTCTTCTAGACCATACGGTACCGATACACAGTATTGATAGACTCTACCTAGTTTGGTCCGTTTCACCTGTTTTTCATGTCCAATCCATTGCAAACTACCCCAACATCATTTCAAACATATAAAATGATGTTTATCGCATCAAACTTGATATCTACAAGCTCTATTACAAACCATTTACACGATTACATATCAAAATGGAATATAAACCAAATTTTTACACAGAACTTGTCTTCAAAAGCCACAAATCGGCTTTTCTTCATCGTTGAGGCCCTAAATGCGAGTCCTCCCCCGGTACGAACCCTGCACTTGAAATTTTTTTCATATAGGGTGAGCCAACGCCCATGAAATGCGATGTGTTCTCGTGTATATGCGATGTAATGAATGTCGTGAGCCAAATTAACCACATATCATGTCCCATATGTAATAGATGTCATATGGACAATTAAACTAAACATCTCAACATGTGTCATGACAATTTATATCATAGGCATATAAAGTCCATAAATCAATACAATGTTAATATCTCAATGAGCACATATTAACATTTCTTTTCAACATATTTTCTAAGCATATTATAGATCACTATGTCATAACAACTTGATTCACACATAGGCATTTTGGCAAACACCTTTAAGGCAACAATTCACCTTATCACACAAGAGTTTCCACTTCATTCACAAGGCATAATATATAACATATAGTATGCCCCAAATATCAAATTCCAAGGAAATCACACACAAGTAATTGCCTATGCCAACATAATTAGGAATTGATCTAGGCCAAATTTCATACCCATTTCCTCATTTTCATAACCATGGTCAATGACCTAGGTTATTCCTTACCCTTACTCCAATCCAAATACACCATAGGTAAGAAAATGAACCAAAGTAGGAGAAACTCTACCTCTTCTAGCCCCCAAAATCCTCCTCTCAGATATTTGGTGAAACTCTTCCTTCTTGGTACGTACGCATAGCTCTCGCCGCGTAGATGAAGTTTTGTTCTTGGTCCAAGCGATTCCGACCGACGGAACACCTTAGATCGTAGAAGAAAGGTAGAAAATTGATTGTTTCCCTCTTCTCTCTTTAATGCTTGAAGCGGCCAGCCAAATAGGTGTGAAAAATATCTGATTTTTTAGATATTAACCCCTATTTATACTTTTAATTGCGTGGTCCACATTGTCCCGCTCGTTTATCACTTTTGGGTCCGTTTTTAACCTGAAACGAGTTAATTAAATTTTGATTTTAGTTCAAATTAATTTTATTTAAAATTTTATTCAATTATAAGAAAATGTTATAATTTTCATTTTTGGGGACATTTAAAGGTTCATTCGTCATCTAATGGTCTCGAAAAATGTGTAAAATCTGACTATTTCAGAATTCAATGAAATTTAACATATCAGCTCAATTTCGCGATACGAATCCAACGATGAAGTTCGTTGTGTCATACGATCTCTAGAGAATATGTATTTTAGTTTCATATTATCGTGACAAATTACCGTTTTGCCCTTTGTTGGAAAAAGTTTAAATTTTCCCTGGGTTTCACAAAAGTCATGCTTGAATGTCACACCAGCACATTAGGGAATGAAATTGGAGCCTCTCAAACAAAGCAAGAATATTCGAACGCCAAAGAACATTCGAACATCCATCTGAACTATGACAAAACTAGCCTATTGAGACAGTGTGTTGCAGACAAGCAGCAGGACCCTGAGGTACTTGAGTACAACATTTGAATGCCAACTAACGTTCAAACGTCCCCTTGAGTTGATTGAAGGCCAGACTGTTGAGCCATGATGTGTTGCAACAAACAAAGGAGGACTCTAAAGCACTTGACTACCACATTCGAATGCCATTCAACGTTAGAACGTTCTTTGGAATCAATTGAAGAATAGACTTCAACATAGAGTGTGAAAGTGAACTTTGACATAAGACCACTTGAGTGGAAAAGGTCAGGCCTTATCTGGCATTCGAACGCTTATAAAGCAAGACCAGAAGAACGTTCGAACGACAGTCAACGTTCGAACATCCCTAAAGTAAAATAGAAGACAACGTTTGAACGTAGATTCATGTTTGAATGTCCTTCATAGACTGCCTGCAAAGTAGTTGGTTTCCATGGGCGACAAACACTATTCACTCATCCTCTCTTTTCTCCTACCCCCTTCCTTTCCTTGCCTATAAATACTCCAATGTTGGGAGCTTAAAGGGCATCCTTTTCCTTGTAAAATAGAGAGCTTTTCTTCTTAGAAAGTTAGTTTTTCTACATTGCTTGTTTCATTTTAGGATCAATCATGATGGAGGCTTAGACTCCCCTTGTAGTTGAAGTCTTTCATTTATTTATGTTAAGTCTTTACATTTATGTTGTGGAATTTATTTTAGGTATCATCAGTTGCCCCCTAGCCCTTGGTCAAGCTGGCCTGGGGGAGGGCTGAGCTTAAGATGTAGCAGAATGGTTTCCCAATCAGCGACTTCGAAGTTTGCACGAGAGATTTTTTTTTTTTTGCATGTAGGTGCTCCTGACCTGAACCTGCTTAAATTGATGAGGGTGGAACAAATGACTCAAGCTGAGCCCATGTCTTTTCCTGATCTCATGACGCCAGATAATCTGTTCTTGTTTAGCGCCGCTGCAGCTAAACGGGGCTTTCCCCTTTTTCTGAATCTGATCTCTCTTCTATCGGGTCTGATGAGAGCGAGGATGCTGGGACTTATATCAAGAAACTCAAGAGGGTTGGTTCATCCTTTCCTTCATCCACATCTTTCTTGGGGGAAGTTCTATTTTCCTCTACTAGGCAAAAATTGATGGCTCTACTGTCAGCGACTGAGAAGGAGAGGGGTGAGCTGAAGGAGGAGAACTTGCGTTTGAAAGAAAGGATAGCCGAACTATAGAGACAACTAGGAATTTTGCTTTGATTGGTTTTTTTGTAATATTTGAAGTTCTTGAAACCTTGATTTTTCCTTTCCATGTTTGCCGCTTCTTATACACAATTTGTGGCTTTGATAATCTGGCAGCTGATCTTCCATGTCATTTCCTGGTTTGTGGACCAAAGACCCCCATTTTTACTTTTTGTAATGGATAGAAGCTATGAAGTTTTCCTTCTAGTCTACGTGTTATAGGTCTTGCTTTTAGTTGTTATAGACCGGGAAGCGCATTCTGAGCTGCTGCATTTACTTTAGGGACAGAAGAACTCGTCCTGAGCTACTGAGCTATTTTTATGGGCTGATAAGTTCAACGTGAGCTTCACAGCTCTTTTTATGAACTAACGAGTTCATCGTGAGCTCTAAAGCTCTTATTACAAACTAACGAGTTCGCTGTGAGCTCCAGGGCTCTTTTTATGAACTAACATGTTTGTCGTGAGATTCAGAGCTTTTTATATGAACTAATGAGTTCATCGTGAGCTCCCGAACTCTTTTTATGAACTAATGAGTTCGTCGTGAGCTCCAGGGCTCTTATTATAGACTAATGAATTCGTCGTGAGCTCCAAAGCTCTTTTTATGAACTAACGAGTTCATCGTGAGTTCTAGGGCTCTTTTTATGAACTAATGAGTTCGTTGTGAGCTCCCAAGCTCTTTTTATGAACTAACGAGTTCATCGTGAACTCCCAAGCTCTTTTTATAAACTAACGAGTTTATAGTGAGCTCTAGGGCTATTTTTATGAACTAATGAGTTTGCCATGAGCTCCGGGGCTGTGATTATGGACTAATGACTTCGTCGTGAGCTCCTGAGCTCTGTTTATGAACTAACAAGTTCATCGTGAGCTCTAGGTCTCTTTTTATGAACTAACGAGTTTATCGTGAGCTCTAGGCTCTTTCTATGAACTAACGAGTCCATTGTGAGCTCTAGAGCTCTTTTTATGAACTAATGAGTTCGTCATGAGCTCTAGGGCTCTTATTACTGACTAATGAGTTCGTCGTGAGCTCCGGAGCTCTTTTTATGAACTAACGAGTTCATCATGAGCTCCGAAGCTCTTTTTATGAACTAACGAGTTCATCATAAGCTCTAGGGCTCTTTTTATGAACTACTGAGTTCACCGTGAGCTCCAAGGCTCTTATTATAAACTAATGAGTTTGTCATGAGCTCCCGGGCTCTTCGTAAGGGTGAATGAACCACAGACTTGTTGCTTTATTAATAATCATATTGCAGGATAAACTTACCAAAAGAATTTCCTAAGATATTCTACATTCCAGGAGTGGTGTAAAATTTTCGCCGAGTCTGCTTTCATCCGAGGTGGCCACCTTAGGGAATTTTTTGTTTTGTACCTCATATAACATTTGGGATATTGTTGCAGTGAGTGGAGGGACCTGCCGAGGTGCTTACCTCGGCTGCCAATCTGGATGAGGTGGTCCCAAGCGATCTCTGACCTCTCCCCTTCTTTTAGGGGATCGATCTCTGTCTCTCCTTGGGGACCTATCTCATCCTCTTTCTCTTCTGGGACTTCGGAACCTCTTTTTCCTCTTCTTTCCATTTGTCTTTTTGCATGGATGAGCTCCCCACTTTTGAGACGAGAGCTCCTTCACCGTTTATGTACTTTTCTACCTTGGCCAGTACTTCAATCATGCTGGCCTGGGGATTTTTTGAAATAGGGAACATTATGTCTTTAGATTGTATGCCTAAACTAGCTATAAATGCAGTAATGGCGAATTTCTCATCTAGGACATCCACTTTTAATGATTCAGAGTTGAACCTCTGAACATAGGATCGTAGGTTCTCATCAGGTCCCTATTTCACATTTAACAAATGGTAGTTCAGTTTTATATAGGTCCGAGCTCCGATGAAGTGCGATACAAATAAGATTGACAGTTCTTTAAAAGAGAAAATCGAGGCTGGGGGGATTTTGTTAAACCATGCTAAGGCTGAGCCCTTCAGGGTGATAGCAAAGGCCCTGCATATCACTGGATCTTGATATCCATGCAACTCCATTTGATTTTTGTAGGTGTTGAGGTGGTCCACGGGATCTTTTGTCCCATCGAAAACATCCACCTGCGGCATTCTGAATTTAGGTGGGAGAAGGAAGTGCAACACCCCAGCAGTGAATAGGGATTCAGTTTTGCTGCACCAAGGCATCCATAGTGACTAGGGCCTTGCTCTTCACTGCCTCCTTCATCTGATTCAGTATTCTCTTTACTCCCCAAATAAACCAAGAAAATCAACTCAAGAAACCAAGAGAACCAAGAACCATCACCTGGATAAGTCATAACTTGACGCTTCCTCATTGTCGTTTATGAAATTCACCACTTGAATGAAAGATTAATGGAGATGATTGATGGATTGGAGGAGTATGTAGGGTAGCCTAGGGCTTTCCAAAAACCTAAGGAGGGGTTTAAGGGATGGGTCCCTGTATTTTGCAAGAATGAAATGAAATTACCGGTAAAACATCCCCTTTTATTTTTTTAGATAGACTTTGTTCTACTGGTAGGATGCACATTTCGACCTACTGATAGCTCTGCACAAAATTTCAAAATTTCTTAATTTTTCATTTTTAGAATTCAATAAAAAACTGACGAAAAACCTAAACCCTAAGACTATACAATGTACCCAATAAAAGCCTTTAATCATATTCTATATGCGCCAAAACTTTAAAGTATATGCAATGCAATTTATTCCCAAAAACACATACAATGGAAAGGAATTTAAAGCATAATAAAATAGTCTAATAACTATAACAATTTAAATGAAAAAAAATAATCACTATGCTCTAAGCCATTAAACCCCTAGGTTACCCTAAGTGGACGAATGTTGGCTCGTGAAGGCTTTCAAATAAGGTGTAAAATCCTGAAAAAAATAAAATTTTATTAAAAACGGAAAAATTATAATTATTCGTTATGGTACGGGTTAAAAAACTTGATTTTTTCTATAACTCGGATGACGAAATTGACCATACCATTGGATTTGTTTCACGAAATCTAGTTTTGTTACATTTTGAGACAGTCAAATTTTTTGCGTTTGATGTTGCAATTTGGTGTTGCGCAACTAAAATAAATGTAATCAAATTTTAGTCACAAACCCCAAAAAATAATTTAAATTTAGTTTAGTAAAAATACTCTAAACTTCACACGGAACAAGATTTGATTAGTTGAGGATAAAATTTGATCAGAAAAATAGGGACGTGTGGCAAATTGTGCACCAAGCATCCAATGGGTATAAAAGGGGAGAAAATCATATTTTTCTCCCCTATTCTTGACTTGAATTTCTGAAAGAGAGAGAGAGAGAGGAAGTGAGAAGAGAGAAATCACAAAATTTTCCATCCTTCCACCTCCGATCTACAACGATCCAACCGTCAGATTGCTTCGGACCAGGGATTAAAGTTGCTCTACACAACAAGAGCTACGAATCCATACCAAAGATCACGGTTTTCACCAAAAATTTAAAAAGCAAAATTTTTGGGATAAAGCTTGGGAAGCTTGGTTTTCTGTCTTTAAGGTTTCTTCTACATGGATATATGCTACAACAGGTAGGGTTCCATTAATAACTATATTTATTTCCAACCTAAAGTTGAAATATGAAATGGCTAGGGTGTTAGAGAAGAATTCTCATGTATAACACATACAAGGGTTGTTGGAATATTGAAAATGGGTATAAGAATACGTTAAAACCAATTCTTATATGATTTAGATTTGATGAAATTCCTTCATATTGCTTTCATGAAGAATGTGTTGTTTGGGCATGTTATGAGTTTACATTTGTGCCTTATAGATGCTGGATAAAATGCCTATGGATGTTTAATTAAGCGAATTAAATGAAAAATGCTATAACAAGCTTAGTGATGTTATGAAATGTTATTATATGCGTTTTGATATAAATGAAATTTGAGAAAATTGGGTATGATTGTGGATAATGTATATGCTCATTATATGTTGTATGATATGATATAATTGTACAATTTGATTGCATAATTATATGAAATGTAATTGCGCATCTCATTTGCATATGCACGGGTAACATCGCATTTGTGGGCATTCAAAATGAATGTGGGTTTGGGCCGAGGCCGAGGACAAGGCTTGTAGGCATAGACTTCAAGGACCCAGGGGCATGTCTTTGCTATCACACCATAGACTGAGCTAGCGGATCAGTTAGTGATTCAAGGTACATTTTTACTCTCTTGCTTATTGGCAAGGACATAATTTGATTTGGGTGCATCTCATTCATTCACTGTTACATCATATGTAAAGGATTTGGGCTTAGATGTTAAAACGTTAGACGAGCCATTGCATGTGAGTTCTCCCTTAGGAGCTAGGGTTCGCATTGGTAATATATGTCGAGTATGTGAGTTAGAGATTTTAGGGATTCAACTCACTATGGACCTTAGGGACAAAGATATGTTGAATTTTGACGTCATCCTTATGATGTATTGCTTAGCAGCACACCGAGTCGTCATTGATTATGATCAGAAGAGGGTCACTACTTATACAGCAGAGGGTGTTTGTTCCAAATTTCAGGGAGAAAAACATGATGCCTTACCCTAAACCATGTATGACTTTCATTTTCATGGATAGTTGATGGGTTGGCTTGCGAGCCTTACACTTGAGGACAAGGCAAGATAGGAGTTGGGTCTACCTTAGGTAGTTTGCGAGTATGCAGATGTTTTTTCAAATGAGTTACTAGGATTGCCTCCACATCGGGGTGTAGACTTCACAATTGAGTTGCAACCCGTTGTATACCTTAATTCTATAACGCCGTATAGAATGACACCTGAGGAGTTGTAAGAATTCAAGGTCTAGTTGCAAGAATTATTAGACAAGGGCTTTATTAGATCGAGTATCTCACCTTGGGGCACTCCCAATATTATTTTCCTAAAAGAAGGATAGGACCTTTAGGCTATCTATTGACCATCGGTAGTTGAATCAGGTCACTATCGAGAATAAGTAACCACTGTTGAGGATCAATGACCTCTTTGATCAACTAAGATGGGCACGAGTCTACTCCAAAATAGATTTGTGCATAAGATACCATTAGTTGAGGATTAGGAAGGTTGATATCCATAAGACGGCATTCATGACAAGATATAGACATTGTGAGTTTATAGTTATGCCCTTCAGCTTAATGAATGCTTCGACGGTATTCATGGATCTCATGCACAGGGTGTTCCAACCCTATCGAGACTAGTTTATCGTAGTCATTGTTGATAACATTCTGAAATACTCTAAGTCTGAGGAGGAGCATGAAGGTCACTTAAGGATCATTCTCCATACCTAATGTGACCACCAGTTGTATGCCATGTAAAACCTCGAGAAAATTTAAAATGTTTATGAAAAAGTACAAAATAGTAATTTGTCGTATAGTGTGGGTTGAAAACCCAAATTTTTTTATAACTCACATAATTAAACGGACCTCACCATTGGACTCATCTCACAAAATCTAGTTACTGATTAGCACCAAACATTTCATATTTTATGTACAATTACATCCCTTTTACACTTGCTTTTGTGATTAAAATGAGCGAAATTGCACTATTTGAGCTATTAATGGAGTTTCGGTATGTTTGCAGATAAAAGGGGTTAAATGATGCTAGTTAAGCCCTCTCATGGTGCTCAAGATGAATGGAGTTGAGATTGAGGTTTGATGAGAGCTTAGAAGGTGAAGGAACCAAGAAATCAGCAAAATAAAGGAAAACCTACTGGTAGGTTTTGCCTACTGTCCTGCACCTACTGCAAACCTACCGATAGGTTTTGGCTACTGGACCTTCATCTACGGCAAACCTACGGTAGGTTTTTTCGCGATTTACTGGTAGGTTTTACTGAAATAGGACTAATTCTGCATCTCAAGCTCTACAACTTTTGGGGTCCCACCATTATGTCTCCCAGTCGCCCCTAAAAATCCTTACCCACAAGACATCCCTTTTCCTCACCCTAGCTTGTACTTTTGGAGTTTTGGACATTAGTGAAGAGAAAGTAGAGAGAAGAAGCTGGGTGTGCAGGCTAGGCCTGCCCAACCCATCCCTTTCATCCCCCCTATTGATTTGATGTCCATCACAAAGGATAGGGAGGCTCCATGGACGTTTTTTGAAGGCTTCAATTCAGCATTGTTGGATATAGATTGGAATATAGAGAGATAGAGAGAGAGAGAGAGAGAGTCCAAGGAAGAAGATGAATAGTGCTAGATAGAGAAGTGAATATTTTTGCATTTTCTTCATACATAGCCTTGTAGTCTATTGTAAGACTTGTTTAAGCTTTGTTTAATGTCTTTAATGTCATTTATTACAAGCACATTTCAAGTTTAGTCTTTCATTTTGGATTTCACCATTAATGCATTCAAGTTCTTCATTTCAAGTTTTCAAATGGGTCTAAAATGCACTTTCATATAGTTTATGTTTTTTTGCATTAACTTAGCTCCAATCTTCATTCCTTTACAATGTATTTCCATTACATTATTGTATTTACTTTAAGTATGAGTAGCTAAGCTTTTAAGTTGGCTAATCCAAGGGAGACCTCCTCTTGGGTATGCCATTTCAACTAATTTTTTCTCCCTCGTTTTGTACATTGTTTCAATTTGACTGGGTTTAGTGTGGATGTGGTTGTGAGTTCTTGATACACCGTAGGCATTGTCATGGGGTATGCTTGAATCCTCACCTCTATTTTAGTCCTGCACTTCACACGAATAAATCGAACATCTAGACACCATTGGGGGAAGGTCTCGAGTTGAGTTGGCATTTCCATTGGACTGAATCCTTCGGATTAGCCAACACTTTTCCCATTTCATTTTCCATCAAGATAGAATCATAAACCAAACTTCGAACAACAAAAGATTTTTACACTTTGCCTTTTTATCAAAATTACCTTTAACCCGATTCACCTCCTTCGCTGAGGAGATGATCTTGGAATACTTTTCCAAGTAAAACACAACAGTAAAACACAACACTCGAAAGTCTCCCTACGCTTGGGGAGCATTTTTGTTCACACGCACACATACGCATTTCATTCCACCATTATTTTGTTTCCCTATTTCTTGCATCATTTCGAGGGAGAGTGACACTCCCCTATCCCTATAAACCATACACATATTGAGGGATGATATCCGAAGATTAGGGAATACAACGGGAACAAACCAAGCAGTTACCCAGTCTATTTTGCTGAATTTTGGGACAGTCAGATTTTTCATATTTTATGAGGCAATTAGGTATTGAGTGACCAAAATAAACGCAACCAAAAATTAAATTGTAAAAAGTGGAAAATAATTTAATGTAAGTTCAACTAAAAATATATTGAACTTGAACCGGGATGAGATTTAATTGATTCAGCATGAAATCAGACCTGGGAAAGGAGGACAGTGGTGCAATATGGGCCAAGTATCCAATGAGTATAAATATGGGAGAAAATCAAATTTTCTCCACATTTTGGCTAGTTAATTTTCGAAAAAAGAGAGGGAAAGGGAAGACAGGGAAAAATAATATTTATTCATCTTCTCTCTAACATCTAGGGCCACCTTTGGTCATAATCCTTTAGGTCAAGAACCAAAGTTCATCTACGCGATGAGGGTTATGTCTACGTACTAAAAATTATGGATTTCACCAAATTTTCAAAAATAAGATTTTTAGAAAATAAGGGTTAAAGCTTGATTTGGGTCTTGGAGGCTTTCTACCACTTGTATTATGCTTCAAGAGGTAGGGTTCTTCTCCTTGCCAGGCACATGCCTGTTGTGATTGAAAATTTGGAAAGTGTTTTTAAGAATGGTTAAAATCAATTCTCGCATGAATTGGGTTGTTGAAATTGCTTGTTTGGTAATTTCATGAGAAATGCGAAGAATTAGGCATATTATGTGTTTACATGATTTTGTGCATTATGGCTGTTTGATAAAATGCCTTGAATGATATGAGCATGCTATTTGAATGAAATTTATATAACATGTTTTGATGATGTTTTTAAATTGTAATTATATGCTGATGATATAATTGATAATTGAGAATGTTTGTTGAGATGAAATATTGTTCATAATGTGTTAATGACTTATTGAATATGACTTAAGATTTGCAATTATGCATTGCATTTGCATATGCACGAAAAATATCACATTCGTGGGTATAGGACATGGGTGTGGGTGTGTGCATAGTTGATCAAACACCATTCTTCGTGGATGATGCGTGAGCTCAGGAAAGTTGGACCAAGGTTCAACTGAGTCTCACGGGTTGCATTGAAAATAGGGTTGTGATTAGCAAGAAGGACTAAATTGTCCTCAGATGCATGACCCGGTGATTTAGATACACACTCTATTGGTATAGAGTCCACAAAGTGTGTCAGTGTATGTAGAGCTATTGGTGGAAGTCCATGATGCTGTGTTAGTTGGGTGCCCGTCGGTGTAAGTCCATAAACACCCACCCCAAGAAAGACCCAAGAATTTTTATGTTTATTGGATGTGAAACATCAATGGCGAGGGCTTGAAATTTTTGGATTCATACTCATGACATTGCATGTGTTATGGAAGCCAGTAAAGGCTCAGGTCGAGTTGCATGTGTGAGTCTCATCTCATAACATTGCATGACATATAGAATTCCATTATGAATTACCTATTCTTAAATGAATTATTTGTTGATTTGTGAATTGCATGTGAACATTTCATATGCATCTAGGTTAAGGAGTAACCTCTTTAAGAGATACCCTATTGAGTGTGACTTATCCTCCATAGGGACAATATTTTAGATGTAGGAGAAGTGCCGATGGATGACTCTCACTTGGGCTCTCATTGATGAAGAAAAGCCGAGATGTGACTTTAAATTACATTTTTGTAAAACAAACATGTAATTTAGTTTTGGACATGTAATATTGCATAAAAGATTGTAAAACAAACTCATATGGACTATGGTTGGTATAAAATTGTATGTTGTATGAGTTTGGTTTGTTATGGGATGAGGTTGGAAGAGTTGGAATTGAAATGGGATCAAATCAGTGGAAAACAGGGCTCGTCTACTGGTAAAACATTTATTATCTACAGGTAAAACATATTCAAAAGGTACTTCTACCGATAGAGCGTTCAACATCTACCGGTAGGACAATTCCAGAGTGCTCTTCTACCGATAGAACGTTGATTATTTATTGGTAGAAGACATTTAGTGAGTTCTTCTAATTTCAAAATTCTCTACAACAATTTTTTCGAAAAAATTTTCATTTATTTATTTTTTGTGTTCTAAGTTTTTCACAATTCCCTGTGGTTTGACCTCGGACTCCCGAGAAATTTATTACTTTGCAAAACCGGCACTTGAGTGATCAACTTTAAAGTTGTAGCAGGTACCATTTACAATGTTCATTGCATAATGAATGCAATATAATGACATTTTTAACACAATCCCAATCATGTTACATAAGATAATCAACTCAACTAACATCCTTGTATTCACCTACGCATTTAAAAAAACACCTAGAGGGCACATCAATTTACACAACTAGCATGCTTATTACTTTCAACATGACAACATGTTTATTAATTCTATAAACAAAAGCACAAGTCCACCACACTAATCAAATTCTAAATAATAATTTAACATACATATTATTTCATAATCACATAACAAGCTAATAATTTTATTAAACTGGATATGCCATTAAAACATTAAGTCATGCTAATGTGCAATTAACATGCTTTAAGGCACTAACATTAACTTACACCAAGTTAATTATAATAAGATTTTACTAATTACAACGTTAGTTGTAAATCTTATGTTTGACCCACAAGTTACAGTAGTCAAGACCTAACATTTGAAATACACTCTTAGCCTACCCATTTCATATGCCATATGTTAGGTTGAAATTACATCTAAATAGGGGAAACCCTACCTCTCATAGCGTGAGCCCATGTATTTGAACTCCAAGGAAAGCCTGAATTTAACTTCTCAAGCCTTAGTCATAGATTCTCGCCTTTGATATTTTTTTTTAGAGGAAAATATGATATTTGTTATGGTTGCATAGCTCTTGTTGCGTAGAGCAACTTTAATTCTTAACCCAAAACGATTAAACTGTTTGATCTTCGTAGATCTAAGAAGAAAGGAAAGAGAAAAAATTTAAAAAAAATTCACTTTTCTCTCTCTCACTCTCTTAGCAAGTCGCTGGAGAAGAAAACAAGTGGAAGACAAAAAAAAAGTCTTCCACTTTATAGAGTCTAAATGTGTGGCTCACATCGTGCCACACTTCTTCTTTTTAACAGGTCTAATTTTATTCCGAGTCAATTAAATTTCGTCTCGTGTTAAGTGTAGTATATTTTTATTGAACTAACTAACTTTAAATTATTTTTTGAGTCCTTTGAAGAAAATCTAATTGCAATTATTTTAGTCGCGCGACATCCGATCGCTTTGTAACACATGAAAAATTCAATTGTCTTAGAAGTTTACAAAAATTTACTCGGTACCTAGATTTCACAAGACAAATACAACGGTGAGGTCCGTTTAATCATTTGAATTATATAAAAATTTATGCTTTTGACCTGTACTTTAACAATTAATTACTATTTTACCCATTTAAATAGGATTTTAATAAAAACAAATTATCGGGTTTTGCCACATAAGTCGATTTACATTCTAGGTTAAGACTGTAGAGGGTTTCATTGAGTTCACAAATGTTTGGGTGTTCCTGTTGGCTTTCAAGCTTAGGTACCAAATTTGATTCAGGGGACATATCTTCCTTGGGGTGCAAGTCCCCTAAAAGGTTGTATCGCATTGTTTGTATCACATGGTTTCTATTGACCCTGAGTAGTCCTAAGGATATTAACTATTCGATGTGGCACTATAGAAATTAATTTTTATTTTGCACTTTGCTATTTACATTCAAACGTTTTATGTTCCAATTACAACAACTTATCTGTTTTTAAACTTGTTTTTTTACAATTGCGTTTACCTACTAATAGGTGTGTCCATGGGCCGAGTAGGGCAAAGCACGTAAAAAAATTTTCTAGCCAGACTTGAGTAGTGTAGGCCCAAGCCCTTACCTAAGTGAGTTACCGGGCTAGGCTTTGGGTGGGGATAGGCTATTTGTAGCCGAACCCATGAGCCTATTGGTCGGACCTGCTCGCGGAATTTTTAATATACAACTTCATTTAAAAATAATGAATATTTTTGTAGCTTAATATTTGTATAAATTATATTTTTGAAACAAAAGTAGAGTCAAAATGTATAAAAATAAAATAATGAATAATTTTATTTTTGATTAGAGGATGAACTATATCCAATAGAATGAATACATCTCAAGTAGATTGACACATACTCTCTTATATATCATTTGCATTAGTCTACCCTTTAAAACTTGATGTTTAGTGACTTGATCCGAAATGTGTACACCCAAGTGCAGGTGGTCAAGTTGTAGTAATAATCCGGTTAGGTCCGGAGTCGAATCCACAGGGAACTATGATTGGTGTTTTGAAGTAAGCAATAATAGAGACCAAGTAACTGGAAATTTCAAGAGTTTTCAATGTTGGGGTTTCTTGAATAGAATAGAAGATTTTTTTCAAGAGTTTTCTAGACAAAATATAAGATTCTCAAAATGTAGTAGCCACCCTTTAGTTCGAGGATCAGGACATGTAATTGACTATCCGGTTTATTATGTTTATGCTTTATAACTCAATTAACTCCAGTGTCAACAACAAGTTAATTGGAACATAAAGATGGACTGTGAGAATTAAGCACATGATTCCAATGCCTTTCTAGAAGTTTACAAGAATTGTTTATGCTGAGACTTAACCCGTCTACAAACAAGCAAGTGTTTCTACAAGGCATCCAACCATGGCATTAATGGTCCATCCTTTGAATAAAGCACAATAATAGTGGAGATTGAAAAGGTTGTCATGAAGAGCTAGTCGGGGTGCTTGTCTTGAACCAACGGGTCTTTCTATGTAAGAGTCATCTGTATCATAGGGAGAGCCCTTGGTTATACAAAGTACCTCAACTTTGCTAGATGTATTCAATCATACAATGAGCAAGTGGAATATAAAGCATTAAAGCATAAAGGAGTTGCACAAACATAACTCCCGGATAGTCTTTACATATTCATCACCTCTTACTAAAGAGTGAATGAGGAACTACTCACTCTTCATGGCCTTGGCAAAGTTAGAAAAGTAAGTGATATTCATCCCTTCAAGTAGAGGAGCTACTAAGTGAAGCAAACTAAACAAAGAGCTCATCTTCAACGAAGAATAAGTGAATCACTTTCCACCCTTAATGGCTTTGGTAAAGCTCTAGAAAAGTGGAAAATTTTCACTCTTCTAAGAAAGAAGGATTCTCAAGCAATGGAAGTGAAATACATGAACAATAAAAGTAGAAGAAAACTAGTTACTTTTGGAGGGTTTCCACCACAACCAAAAGATGAGCTATCTCTCTTGATACTTGTAAATAAAAGCAAGTACAACTACAAGGGGAGTCTAAGCCTCCATCATGGCTATCACAACATAAATGTAAAGACTTAACATAAATAAATGAAAGAATTCAACTACAAGGGGAGTCTAAGCCTCCATCATGGTTGATACTTAAATGAAACAAGCAATGTATACAAACTAGCTTTCTAATTTACAAGAGAAGAAAAATTGCTAAGGAGAAAAGATCTCTATTTTACAAGAAAAAAATGATGCCCCTTAAGCTCCCAACATGGGAGAATTTATAGGCAACGAAGGGGAGGGGGGATAGGAGATAAGAGAGGATGAATGAATGTGTTTGCTGCCCATGGAAACCAATTACTTTGCATGCAGTTTGTGGAGGATGTTCGAATGTGAATCGATGTTCGAACATTTTCTTCTGTTTTGCTTTAGGGACGTTCGAACGTTGTCTGACGTTCTAACGTTTCTTGTGGTCTTGCTTTATAAGCGTTCGAACGCCAGATGGGGCCTGACCTTTTCCACTCAAGTAGTCTTCTGTCAAAGTTCATTTTCACACTCTATGCAGAAGTCTGTTCTTTATTTGATTCCAAGGGAGGTTCGAACGTTGTACTCAAGTGTTTTAGAGTCCTACTTTGTTTGCTGCAACACGCCATTTCTCATCAGTCTGGCCTTTAATCAACTGAAGTGGACGTTTGAACATGGTACTCAAGTACCTTAGGGTCCTGGTGCTTGACTACAACACACTGTCTCAGCAAGCTAGTTTTGTCATAGTTCAAATGGACGTTCAAATGTGTTTTGGCTTTTGAACTTTCTTGGTTTGTTCCAAGCCTCTCCAATTTCATTCCCTAATGTGCTGGTGCGACATTCAAGCGTGACTTTTGTTGCCCTCGAGCCCTTGTTCACTTTAGAACCTGAAATATCCTTGCTTGAACTCCATCAAAGAACAATTAGTCTTAAATAGACATAATAATATGCTACATTTAAGTACAAATCATTTAGTACATGGAAAATAAAATAATACATTATTTATAGTATCTAAATTTTTAAAACTACAAATTTCGATGTTGGAAGACTTATTTCAAAGTTTCAAATTTAATGGTTTAAAAGTATAACTTTTTTTTAAAGGAAGGGTGAGCGGGCTGGGCTTGGCGAGCTCTTGGGCCGGGCTTTAATGGGTTTTTTAGGGCTGGCTATTGAGCAAGGCTTTGGGTAGGGTAATGGATTTGGGGACTAACCCAAACCATCTTTTTAAGGATATTGGGTTCGGGATTGGAAAGGCCAACTATCGGACCACTCGAATTTCAAGCCTATTTTTTGGCAAGGTAACGAGACCCGTGGGTATCCTGACCCATGGACACCCCTACCAATTAAGCTGGCTGATGCTCATCGTATGTTACTTCTTTATTTTTTAGACTTGACCGAGCTATGAGGGTAAAAAATGTATAGTTGGTCACAACATGCTTGTATATAATGAACTAGTTTCAATAAGATGAAATGTGTTTTGTAATAATTTAGAAGTTTAGTAATTGTTCTATGTAAATACGTAGTACGAACAACATATTCCTGTTTATATTGACATAGGGTTATAAGTGGAACATATGTATTATAATAAGTATTAAGTTTGGTTAGCTATGTTTTTATGAGAGTGTAATAACTACTAAACTACTTTTATGTTTACCCGAGTTAGTTCATTGTACCACTTATTCATGATGTGAGTTGGGCTACATTTTTAACACGTTGTATTTCCGCTATTACATAA